>WNWK01017896.1:0-41318 GCA_009830355.1 Cherax destructor
AAAAACCACGCATGGTGATACTGCGATGCGATGCAGCTGTCCAGCGTGTATTCCTGTAGATTGTCCAACTCAATGTGATGTTCTGGCGTATATCCACTTTCGTTTCTTGTCGATATATAATATAACCTATTCACTGTGTGTGTGTGTGTGTGTGTGTGTGGAGTGTGTGTGTGCGGAGTGTGTGTGTGGAGTGTGTGTGTGGAGTGTGTGTGGAGTGTGTGTGTGGAGTGTGTGTGGGGTGTGTGTGGTGTGTAGTGTGTGTGTGTGGGTGTGGTGGGTGTGTGTGTGTATGGGTGTGTGTGTGTGTGGAGAGAGTGTGAGTGTGTGTGTGTGTGTGTGTGTGTGTAGTCTGTGTGTGGGTAGTGTGTGGTGTGGTGTGTGTGTGTGTGTGTGTGTGTGTAGTGTGTGTGTGAGTGTGTGTCTGTGTGGAGTGTGTATGTGGAGTGTATGTGTGGAGTGTGTGTGTGTGGTGTGTGTGGGGAGTGTGTGTGGGGGTGTGTGTGTGTGGGAGTGTGTGTGTGTCGAGTGTGTGGTGTGGATGTGTGTGGGAGTGTGTGTGTGGGGAGTGTTGTGTGTGGGAGTGTGTGTGTGGTGTGTGTGGGATGTGTGTGTGTGTGGGGAGTGTGTGTGTGTGTGAGGATGTGTGTGGAGTGTGTGTGGGGAGTGTGTGTGTGTGGGAGTGTGTGGAGTGTGTGTGTGGAGTGTGTGTGGAGTGTGTGTGTGTGTGATGTGTGTGTGTGTGTAGTGTGTGTGTGGAGTGTGTGTGTGTGTGTGTGTGTGTGTGGAGTGTGTATGTGGAGTGTATGTGTGGAGTGTGTGTGTGTGGAGTGTGGTGTGGAGTGTGTGTGGGGATGTGTGTGTGTGGGGAGTGTGTGTGTGTGAGGTGTGTGTGGAGTGTGTGTGGGGAGTGTGTGTGTGTGGGAGTGTGTTGTGTGGGAGTGTGTGTGTGTGGGAGTGTGTGTTTATTGGGAGTGTGTGTGTGTGGGAGTGTGTGTGTGGGAGTGTGTGTGTGGGGAGTGTGTGTGTGGGGAGTGTGTGTGTGGAGTGTGTGTGTGTGGGGAGTGTGTGTGGGGGGGTGTGTGTGTGGGGAGTGTGTGTGTGGGGGTATGTGTGTTTGGGGGAGTGTGTGTGTGGGGAGTGTGTGTGTGGTGTGTGTGTGGGGAAGTGTGTGTGTGGGGAGTGTGTGTGTGGGGAGTGTGTGTGGGGAGTGTGTGTGTGGGGGAGTGTGTGTGTGTGTGTGGGAGAGTGTGTGTGTGGGGTGTGTGTGTGTGTGTGTGGGGAGTGTGTGTGTGGAGAGTGTGTGTGGGGGAGAGTGTGTGTGGGGGAGTGTGTGTGGAGTGTGTGTGTGTGTGTGGAGTGTGTGTGTGGAGTGTGTGGGGGTGGGGGTGTGTGTGGGGGTGGGGTGTGTGTGGGGGTGGGGTGTGTGTGTGGGGGTGGGGTGTGTGTGGGGGTGGGGTGTGTGTGGGGGTGGGGTGTGTGTAGGGGTGGGTGTGTGTGGGGTGTGTGTGTGCAGTGTGTACTCACCTAATTGTACTCCCTGCAACTACAATTAGGTGAGTACACACACACACACTCACCAGGTTTGGATTAATTACGTGACTGAAAGTCAATTACATTTACAATTACTTAGTCAAAAAATAACATATAACAATTTCCTGATATTTTGTATCGGATTATTTATTAACTTTGTGTTTTACTGATGTTGATATCAATGTTAATTGTTGGAAATAATAACCAGACATTGGTCACTATATTTTGTATTTAAATGTAATTATTTGAACAACAACAACAATAATAATAATAATAATAATAATAATAATAATAATAATAATATAATATATGGGTGTGAAGCATGGGTGATGAATGTTGCAACGAGGAGAAGGCTGGAGGCAGTGGAGATGTCATGTCTGAGGTCAATGTGTGGTGTGAATATAATGCAGAGAATTCGGAGTTTGGAAATTAGGAGGAGGTGCGGGATTACCAAAACGATTGTCCAGAGAGCTGAGGAGGGGTTGTTGAGGTGGTTTGGACATGTAGAGAGAATGGAACGAGACAGAGTGACTTCGAGAGTGTATAAATCTGTAGTGGAGGGAAGGCGGGGTAGGGGTCGGCCTAGGAAAGGTTGGAGGGAGGGGGTAAAGGAAGTTTTGTGTGCGAGGGGCTTGGATTTCCAGCAAGCATGTGTGAGCGTATTTGATAGGAGTGAATGGAGGTATATGGTTTTTAATACTTGACGTGCTGTTGGAGTGTGAGCAAAGTAACATTTATGAAGGGATTCAGGGAAACCGGCAGGCCGGACTTGAGTTCTGGAGATGGGAAGTACAGTGCCGGCACTCTGAAGGAGGGGTGTAAATGTTGCAGTTTTATAACTGTAGTGTAAAGCACCCTTCTGGCAAGACAGTGATGGAGTGAATGATGATGAAAGTTTTTCTTTTTCGGGCCACCCTGCCTTGGTGGGAATCGGCCGATGTGTTAATAAAAAAAAAAAAAAAAAAAAAAAAAAATAATAATAATAATAATAATAACAACAACAATGATAATAATCATCTTTATTTCTACATGATTCAACTTATACAGACCATAGCTGACATCAGTGACATACTACTATATAGAGAATCCCTTATTATGCAGAACATTTCGGGAAAATTTGGTGAATTTTATCCCAGGATGCGACCCACACCAGTCGACTAACATCCAGGTACCTATTTTACTGCTAGGTGAAGAGGGACAGCAGGTGTCTTATGGAAACACGTCCTACTGTTACCAGCCGTACTGGGGATCGGCTCCCGGTCCTCAGTGTGTGAGCTGAGTGTGCTACCTACGGACCTACGGGACACCCAAAAAGATCATTAGGTTCAAAAAGAACATTGTGTTAGTTACACTGTCAGACATGAACACTTGGAGAACAGTGTTAGTTACACTGACAGAGATGAACACTTGGAGAACATAGTGTTAGTTACACTGTCAGAGATGAACACCTGGAGAACATTCTGTTAATTACACTGAATCACAGCTCCAGCAGCGACATGTTCAGTAACAAAAAATATTAAATATACTTCCTTTTACAAAATGTTCTTTAATGTGTTAGATCTAAGACATAATGTTTAATGTGTTAGATCTAAGACATAATGTTTAATGTGTTAGATCTAAGACATAATGTTTAACGTATTAGATCTAAGACATAATGTTTAATGTGTTAGATCTAAGACATAACGTTTAAAGTTTTAGATCTAAGACATAATGTTTAATGTTCTTTCTTTGTCTATTAATTAAGGAAGGAAATTCTGATAGAAGATGAAGAAAATTTGAAGAATTTTTGCAGCAATTTCTTGCGGAAGTTACAATGAGTTATTTCACAAGGTTCAAAATAATAAAAATAATACTGACGTTTTATAGTGGACATCAAATTGACAAAGTTACAGTCATTTTCTCATATTAAAGTTCACTGAATTTCAAGCACGGGAAGTGCTCATCAATTTCTGAGTTGCACTTTATCAGGAGAAGTTGATGTGCAGTTGCTGGTCCAAGTTGGGCTTTACTGGGGGCAAACAATCAATCCTGCTATGGTAAATAGTGAGAGGCTTCTGAAGTCAGTGTACAGCTGATCATGTCACTTGCTGCTGCCTTCAGAGGCAGCATCTTAGTAGGCAGCTTATTCAGTAGGTCTAGTGTTCTAGGTTGAATGGAGCACAATATCTAGTACACACTTTTCTAGTTCATCAGTGGGTGACTTCTGCTTCCCACCAGATAAATAGGACAGCAATGAAAAAAATGGTGGATTTTATTTAGATTAAAATCATTCATCATTCTGGACTATTTGACTCCATGTTGATGCCTCATTATGTGACTGGCTTGTAACAAGAGTCACATCACAGTGTTCACTTTGGTACCACTGGCTTGTAACAAGAGTCACATCACAGTGTTCACTGGCTTGTAACAAGAGTCACATCACAGTGTTCACTTTGGTACCACTGGCTTGTAACAAGAGTCACATCACAGTGTTCACTTTAGTACCACTGGCTTTTGACAAGAGTCACATCGCAGTGTTCACTTTGGTACCACTGGCTTGTAACAAGAGTCACATCACAGTGTTCACTGGCTTGTAACAAGAGTCACATCACAGTGTTCACTTTGGTGCCACTGGCTTGTAACGAGAGTCACATCACAGTGTTCACTTTAGTACCACTGGCTTTTGACAAGAGTCACATCAGAGTGTTCACTTTGGTACCACTGGCTTATAACAAGTCACATCACAGTGTTCACTTTGGTACCACTGGCTTGTAACAAGAGTCACATCACAGTGTTCACTTTGGTACCACTGGCTTGTAACAAGAGTCACATCACAGTGTTCACTTTGGTACCACTGATGGGTAATAACTTTTATTCTGTTCCAAAATCATCAGTGTCCCAGCTTAATGACGTACCTTAAGCTGGAATAAGCTTAACAAAACTGAAGTTGAATTACTATTACTCAAAGCTTCACACTCACACACACACATATTTATGTATATATATATATATATTTTTTTTTTTTTTTTTTTTTTTCAACAAGTCGGCCGTCTCCCACCGAGGCAGGGTGACCCAAAAAGAAAGAAAATCCCCAAAAAGAAAATACTTTCATCATCATTCAACACTATCACCACACACATACATAATCACTGTCTTTGCAGAGGAGCTCAGATACGACAGCTGAGAATTGTCCCTCCCAGCTGTCACTATCCCAGACCCCTCCTTTAAAGTGCAGGCATTGTACTTCCCATTTCCAGGACTCAAGTCCAACTAAATCAATTAACTGGTTTCCCTGAATCCCTTCACACAATGTTACCCTGCTCACACTCCAACAGATCGTCATGTCCCAAAACCATTCGTCTCCATTCACTCCTATCTAACACGCTCACACATGCTTGCTGGAAGTCCAAGCCCTCGCCCACAATACCTCCTTTACCCCTTCCTCCAACCTTTTCTAGGACGACCCTACCCCGCCTTCCTTCCCTACAGATTTATACGCTCTCCAAGTCATTCTACTTTGATCCATTCTCTCTAAATGACCAAACCACCTCAACAACCCCTCTTCAGCCCTCTGACAAATACTTTTAGTAACTCCACACCTTCTCCTAATTTCCACATTCCGAATTTTCTGCATAATATTTACACCACACATTGCCCTTAGACAGGACATCTCCACTGCCTCCAGCCTCCTCCTCGCTGCAGCATTTACAACCATGCTTCACACCCATATAAGGGTGTTGGTACGACTATACTTTCGTACATTCCCTTCTTTGCCTCCATGGATAACGTTTTTTGTCTCCACAGATACCTCAACGCACCACTCACCTTTTTTCCTTCATCAATTCTATGGTTAACCTCATCCTTCATAAACCCATCCGCTGATATATATATATATATATATATATATATATATATATATATATATATATATATATATATATATATATGGAAACATAAAATATAGTGTTTAACTATTGTGAGGGAAAAGTGGTTGTAAATAAGGTAACGGTTGTTCAGTCAGCCGGGAGCATTATTAACGAGTTACAGCCAGCAATTCCATCTAGCGGGCTGGAGCTAAACTCTTGTTCCCGGTTGTCTGTGGGTTTTTACTTTCTACTCCTGGTAGTATGACTCTTACCTGGTGTCGGTTGGGGAGTGGAAAGTCACTTCACCTTCACTCTTCTCCGAATCAGCTCTGCCGCTGGACTGGTTCTCCAGGACAGACGCATGACTTACGAGCAAGATTTTCCCTGGACTTAACGGGAATTCCACAACAACTCCTCTCTAGTTTCTAACTTGTGTGTGTTAGAGGGTGTTGCAGAAGATCTCATCTACCTTTGGATACCAACAGTGTGTATTCCAACTTAGTGGTCCCAGGAGATTCACCATCTACTCCGGAGACATACCACCTACTCGGAGACAACCATCATCTATTCTCCCCCTCTCCGGTTATTACCTCCTGTCTCACCAACAGACCTGAACCACAACGGATATATTTCTTTTTTATTTCTATTTAATTTTTTATTAATAATCCAGAAAAAACATCTTAATTTATATATCCTTCGGTGTACAATTATTTATTAATTTTTCCATCAATATTTTGTTCAGGGAAAGGCGTTTCCCTGACACTATATGATATGATATACTACACGTTCCTCACAATGTTTTAATTTACAACTCTGATATGGTGATGTAAACACCGGCTCCAATCAGTAGTTAAAGCCACTGTGTTAACATTTAGTGGAGAAAACCCACTGTGATAACATTTAGGAGAGTCATCCCCACTGTGATAACATTTAGGAGAGTCATTCCCACTGTGATAACATTTAGGAGAGTCATTCCCACTGTGATAACATTTAGGAGAGTCATACCCACTGTGATAACATTTATAAGAGTCATACCCACTGTGATAACATTTAGGAGAGTCATACCCACTGTGATAACATTTAGGAGAGTCATACCCACTGTGATAACATTTAGGAGAGTCATACCCACTGTGATAACATTTAGGAGAGTCATACCCACTGTGATAACATTTAGGAGAGTCATACCCACTGTGATAACATTTAGCAGAGTCATACCCACTGTGATAACATTTAGGAGAGTCATACCCACTGTGATAACATTTAGAGAGTCATACCCACTGTGATAACATTTAGAGAGTCATACCCACTGTGATAACATTTAGGAGAGTCATACCCACTGTGATAACATTTAGGAGAGTCATACCCACTGTGATAACATTTAGAGAGTCATACCCACTGTGATAACATTTAGGAAGTCATACCCACTGTGATAACATTTAGCAGAGTCATACCCACTGTGATAACATTTAGGAGAGTCATACCCACTGTGATAACATTTAGGAGAGTCATACCCACTGTGATAACATTTAGGAGAGTCATACCCACTGTGATAACATTTAGGAGAGTCATACCCACTGTGATAACATTTAGGAGAGTCATACCCACTGTGATAACATTTAGAGAGTCATACCCACTGTGATAACATTTGGGAGAGTCATACCCACTGTGATAACATTTAGGAGAGTCATACCCACTGTGATAACATTTAGAGAGTCATACCCACTGTGATAACATTTAGGAGAGTCATACCCACTGTGATAACATTTAGAGAGTCATACCCACTGTGATAACATTTAGGAGAGTCATACCCACTGTGATAACATTTAGGAAGTCATACCCACTGTGATAACATTTAGGAGAGTCATACCCACTGTGATAACATTTAGGAGAGTCATACCCACTGTGATAACATTTAGGAGAGTCATACCCACTGTGATAACATTTAGGAGAGTCATACCCACTGTGATAACATTTAGGAGAGTCATACCCACTGTGATAACATTTAGAGAGTCATACCCACTGTGATAACATTTAGAGAGTCATACCCACTGTGATAACATTTAGAGAGTCATACCCACTGTGATAACATTTAGGAGAGTCATACCCACTGTGATAACATTTAGGAGAGTCATACCCACTGTGATAACATTTAGAGAGTCATACCCACTGTGATAACATTTAGGAGAGTCATACCCACTGTGATAACATTTAGAGAGTCATACCCACTGTGATAACATTTAGGAGAGTCATACCCACTGTGATAACATTTAGGAGAGTCATACCCACTGTGATAACATTTAGGAGAGTCATACCCACTGTGATAACATTTAGGAGAGTCATACCCACTGTGATAACATTCATCTAAACTCATCATATGAGCACTACTGACTATCCTGATGTACAATACCTTACCTCTAAGGTAATAACAAACACATTAGCAAGCTACACTGAATTCAGTGTAATAACAAACACATTAGCAAGCTACACTGAACTCAGTGTAATAACAAACACATTAGCAAGCTACACTGAACTCAGTATAATAACAAACACATTAGCAAGCTACACTGAACTCAGTGTAATAACAAACACATTAGCAAGCTACACTGAACTCAGTGTAATAACAAACACATTAGCAAGCTACACTGAACTCAGTGTAATAACAAACACATTAGCAAGCTACACTGAACTCAGTGTAATAACAAACACATTAGCAAGCTACACTGAACTCAGTGTAATAACAAACACATTAGCAAGCTACACTGAACTCAGTGTAATAACAAACACATTAGCAAGCTACACTGAACTCAGTGTAGCTCACCAATCTGAGGAGGAGAAAGAGAGTGAAGTTAGCAAAGTGGCTGAAATGTTCGGCTGAGAGAAAGTTGTGAAAGACTCCAGGAGGTGAGAGACGTCACTTCAACAATGAAGTTGCTTGAGTTTACAACTATGCAACAAAGTTCCCTCATTTCCTGCATATTTTTTCCCCAGCAGGCTGCTTACTGTGGCTGTCAACAAGTGGGGGATTAATTAGGAGAGACGCTCTCCCAGAATATACCAAGGAATCTTAACTAATTTTGGCTGAATTAGTCTCGTGGATGAGTTGTCAGTGGCTGGACACCAAGACTCCTGGAGGAGTCTTTGTGGGAGGTATACTGTATACACCCAGATATACACCCTCATACACACCCGGGTATGTATCACCGTCTGAGTTGACTTTAATCCTTAATCTGAAGGGTTTAAAATACACCTGACTGGTGGTGAAAATTTGACTTGCAGCATTAATGACCATGGTGTAGTAGATAAGTTTTCAACCCAGTTATTCAACCAAAAAGTTCTCTGGCTCAGAAAATATTTATTACTTGGTAATAGTGAAGTTGTAAATATTTAATAATAGTGATATATTTGATAATGGTGATAATAGTTGATGATAGTCACAGTATTTGATAATGGTGATAATATTGATGATAATTGTTGATGATGGTGATAATATTTCATATTGAAATATTTGTACATGTGTACATGTGTGAGATTCAGCTCTTGGTCCAGTCTTGCGAAATTCCACAACCCATCATTACTTATTATTTTCCTGGTTGTACCTCATCTACCTTAATGTACTTATTCTACCACCTCCTCATCTAGATTAATCTACTTATTCTACCACCTCCTCATCTACCTTAATCTACTTGTTGTGCCACCTCTTCTACTTTAATCTACTTGTTCTATCTAATCGTTTACTTTAATCTACTCTACTTGCTGTATCTCATCTTCTACTTTAATCTAATTGTTCTATCACATAATCTACCTTAATCTACTTGTCGTACCTCCTCATCTACTTGTTGTACATCCTTATCTACTTTAATCTACTTGTTGGACCTCCTCTTCTTCTTCAATCTACTTGTTCTACCTCCTCGTCTACCTCAGTCTACTTGCTTCTGTCAGATAATTTTGCCTCTCTCAGAACGAGAGTCTACCTCCGCGTGTAGAGTATGTTACAATATATCCCATCATCATACAACCATTACCATGTTCCCACTGGCAAGTGTATAGCAGTTCTGGGGCCACCATTGTTGTATAGCAGTTCTGGGGCCACCATTGTTGTATAGCAGTTCTGGGGCCACCATTGTTGTACAGCAGTTCTGGGGCCACCACTGTTGTACAGCAGTTCTGGACCACCACTGTTGTATAGCAGTTCTGGGGCCACCACTGTTCTATAGCATTTCTGGGGCCACCACTGTTGTATAGCAGTTCTGGGGCCACCACTGTTGTATAGCAGTTCTGGGGCCACCACTGTTGTGTAGCAGTTCTGGGGCCACCAGTGTTGTATAGCAGTTCTTGGGCCACGACTGTTGTATAGCAGTTCTGGGGCCACCACTGTTGTATAGCAGTTCTGGGGCCACCACTGTTGTACAGCAGTTCTGGGGCCACCACTGTTGTACAGCAGTTCTGGACCACCACTGTTGTATAGCAGTTCTGGGGCCACTACTGTTCTATAGCATTTCTGGGGCCACCACTGTTGTATAGCAGTTCTGGGGCCAGCACTGTTGTATAGCAGTTCTGTGGCCAGCACTGTTGTGTAGCAGTTCTGGGGCCACCAGTGTTGTATAGCAGTTCTGGGGCCACCACTGTTGTATAGCAGTTCTGGGGCCACCACTGTTGTATAGCAGTTCTGGGGCCACCACTGTTGTACAGCAGTTCTGTGGCCACCACTGTTGTACAGCAGTTCTGGGCCACCACTGTTGTATAGCAGTTCTAGGGCCACCACTATTGTATAGCAGTTCTGGAGCCACCATTGTTGTATAGCAGTTCTGGGGCCACCACTGTTGTAGCAGTTCTGGGGCCACCACTGTTGTACAGAAGTTCTGGTGCCACCACTGTTGTATAGCAGTTCTGAGGCCACTACTGTTGTACAGAAGTTCTGAGGCCACCATTGTTGTATTGCAGTTCTGGGGCCACCACTGCTGTACAGCAGTTCTGGATCCACCACTGTTGTGTAGCAGTTCTGGGGCTACCACTATTGAATAGCAGTTCTGGAGCCACCATTGTTGTATAGCAGCTCTGGGGCTACCACTGTCGTACAGCAGTTCTGGATCCACCAGTGTTGTATAGCAGTTCTGGGGCCATCACTATTGAATAGCAGTTCTGGAGCCACCATTGTTGTATAGCAGCTCTTGGGCCACCACTGTTGTATAACAGCTCTGGGGCAACCATTGTTGTATAGCAGTTCTGGGACCACCACTGTTGTATAGCAGTTCTGGGGCCAGCAATGTTGTGTAGCAGTTCTGGGGCCACCAGTGTTGTATAGCAGTTCTGTGGCCACCATTGTTGTATAGCAGTTCTGGGGCCACCACTATTGTATAGCAGTTCTGGAGTCACCATCGTTGTATAGCAGCTCTGGGGCCACCATAGTTGTATAACTGCTCTGCAGCCTCCACTGTTGTATAGCAGCTCTTGGGCCATTATTGTTGAATAGCAGTTTTGGGGCCACCACTCTTGTATAGCATTTCTGAAGCCACCACTATTGTATAGCAGTTCTGGAGCCACCATTGTTGGACAGCAGCTCTGAGGCCACCACTGTTGTATAGCAGCTCAGGGCCACCACTGTTGTATAGCAGTTCTGGGGCCACCACTGTTGTATAGCATTTCTGGGGCCACCACTGTTGTATAGCAGTTCTGGGGCCACCACTGTTGTATAGTAGTTCTGGTGCCAACACTCTTGTATAGCAGTTCTTGGGCCACCACCTTGTATAGCAGTTCTGGGGCCAGCACTGTTGTATAGCAGTTCTGGGGCCAGCACTGTTGTATAGCAGTTCTAGGGCTACCAGTGTTGTATAGCAGCTCGGGGCTACCACTGTTGTATATCAGTTCTGGGGCTACCATTGTTGTATAGAAGCACTGGGGCTACCACTGTTGTATAGCAACTATGGGGCCTCCACTGTTGTATAGCAGTTCTGCGCCACCACTGTTGTATAGCAGTTCTGGGACCACCACTCTTTATAGCAGTTCTGGGGCCACCACTCTTGTATAGCAGTTCTAAGGCCACCAGTGTTGTATAGCAGCTCGGGGCCACCACTGTTGTATAGTAGTTCTGGGGTCACCATTGTTGTATAGAAGCTCTGGGGCTACCACTGTTGTATAGCAATTCTGGGGTCTCCACTGTTGTATAGCAGTTCTGGGGCCACCACTATTGTATAGCAGCTCTGGGGCCACCACTGTTGTGTAGCAGTTCTGGTGCCTCCACTGTTGTACAGCAGTTCTGGGGCCAACACTATTATATAGCAGTTCTGGAGCCACCATTGTTGTTTAGGAGCTCTGGGGCCACTACTGTTGTATAGCAGCTCGTAGCCACCACTGATGTATAGCAGTTCTGGGGCCTCCACTCTTGTATAGCAGTTCTAGGGCCAGCACTGTTGTATAGCAGTTCAAGAGCCACCACTGTTGTATAGCAGCTCGGGGCCACCAATGTTGTATAGCAGTTCTTGGACCACCACTGTTGTATAGGAATTCTGGGGCCACTACTGTTGTATAGCAGCTCGTAGCCACCACTGATGTACAGCAGTTCTTGGACCACCAGTGTTGTATAGGAATTCTGGGGCCTCTACTGTTGTATAGCAGCCCGGGGCCTCTACTGTTGTATAGCAGTTCTAGAGCCACCACTGTTGTATAGCAGCTCGGGGCCACCACTATTGTGTAGCTGTTGTAGTGTCCCACTGTTTTATATACTTTCCAGACATCAAGAGCCAAGGTGATGCTTCATATGTCTGTCTGTCTGGGTGGCAGACACTGCCTGGCTGGGTGGCAGACACTGCCTGGCTGGGTGGCAGACACTGCCTGGCTGGGTGGCAGACACTGCCTGGCTGGGTGGCAGACACTGCCTGGCTGGGTGGCAGACACTGCCTGGCTGAGTGGCAGACACTGCCTGGCTGAGTGGCAGACACTGCCTGGCTGGGTGGCAGACACTGCCTGGCTGGGTGGCAGACATTGTCTGGCTTGGTGGCAGACACTGCCTGACTGGGTGGCAGACACTGCCTGACTGGGTGGCAGACACTGCCTGACTGGGTGGCAGACACTGCCTGACTGGGTGGCAGACACTGCCTGACTGGGTGGCAGACACTGCCTGACTGGGCGGCAGACACTGCCTGACTGGGTGGCAGACACTGTCTGGCTGGGAGACAGACAGTGACTCACCAGGTACTGTGTTTCACAATGATACTTCACTGTTACAGTGACTAACTCGATACGTACTGTCCTTCACAGTAATATATCACCGTTTCAGTGACTTGCCAGATACTGTGCTTCATAGTGATATATCGCTGTTACAGTGACTAACCAAATACTGTGCTTCACAGTGATACATCGCTGTTCCAGTGACTCGCCAGGTACTGTGCTTCACAGTGATATATCACTTTTACAGTGACTCACGAGGTACTGTGTTTCACAGTGATATATCACTGTTACGGTGACTCATCAAGTACTGCGTTTCACAGTGATACATCACTGTAACAGTGACTCACCAGCTACTGTGCTTCACGGTGATATATATCATTGTTACAATGACTCACCAGGTACTGTTCTTCACAGTTATATATCACTGTTACAGTGACTCACCAGGTACTGTGCTTCACAGGGTTATATCACTGTTATAGTGACTCACGAACCTGCTCATTAAGTCAGTTTGAAAGTACAGTGAAGTCAATGACTCAGTGAAGTCAATGATTCAGTGAAGTCACTGACTCAGTGAAGTTAATGACTCAGTGAAGTCACTGACTCAGTGAAGTCAATGACTCAGTGAAGTCAATGACTCAGTGAAGTCAATGACTCAGTGAAGTCAATGACTCAGTGAAGTCAATGACTCAGTGAAGTCACTTACTCAGTGAAGTCAATGACTCAGTGAAGTCAATGACTCAGTGAAGTCGATGACTCAGTGAAGTCAATGACTCAGTGAAGTCACTTACTCAGTGAAGTCAATGACTCAGTAAAGTCAATGACTTAGTGAAGTCATGTAGAAATATAGATAATATTATTATTAATGGACTTGGAATCGAACAGTGGTATGCGCGGGTATTAGAAACAATGATGTGTTCAGTGCCATTGTAGTTGAATGAGACAGCTCTTGGCCTGCTACTAGAATAGACCACGGTTCGATCCCCCGTCCGTTCTTCTTGGGTTTGTGGACTATATGGCAATGTAGTATACCTGGAGAATACCTGGAGTATACCTTAAGTATACCTAGAGAATACCTGGAGTATACCTGGAGGGTGTTCCGGGGGTCAACGCCCCCGCTGGCCGGTTCATGATCTTGTCACAGAAGAGCTGATGTTCGTACAATCATCACATTGTAACCTCTGTCGCTGAGTAGTTACAGCGTTGAGCTTGCTGTCTACGGTGACCAAACATACACGGGGGGTTCGAACCCGCGGTCAGAGAGTCTCAAAACTCTAGACTCTCTGACCGCGGGTTCGAACCCCACCCGTGGTATGGTTTGTTTGCAATCGTGTCATTACGATTTCGTGAGTCATGTAGTACGGTGACCAAGGTTCGAGTCACCGCCCCTTGCTTACTGTTTATTTACTGAGGATTGTTTATCGCTGTTTACCTTGTGTTTATTACACAATATTGTGAGCAACAACTTAACAATTGACTTCCTCATACAAGGAAAAAATATAAAAATAATGAGGAAAGAAGCTCATTGTTACCTGTGCTTATATTGGTTAATGAGGAGTTAAGTGTCCCAGTTACACGAGGGTCATTAAGACTGTATGTCATGTTATACACCAGTCTTTTAGACTGTCATGTTATATACCAGTCATTTAGACTGTCATGTTATATACCAGTCATTAAGACTGCATGTCATGTTATACACCAATCATTAAGACTGCATGTCATGTTATACACCAGTCTTTTAGACTGTCATGTTATATACCAGTCATTTAGACTGTCATGTTATACACCAGTCATTAAGACTGCATGTCATGTTATACACCAGTCATTAAGACTGCATGTCATGTTATACACCAGTCATTACGACTGCATGTCATGTTATACACCAGTCATTAAGACTGCATGTCATGTTATACACCAGTCATTAAGACTGTATGTCATGTTATACACCAGTTATTAAGACTGTATGTCATGTTATACACCAGTTATTAAGACTGCATGTCATGTTATACACCAATCATTAAGACTGTATGTCATGTTATACACCAGTCATTAAGACTGCATGTCATGTTATTCACCAGTCATTAAGACTGCATGTCATGTTATACACCAGTCATTAAGACTGCATGTCATGTTATACACCAGTTATTAAGACTGCATGTCATGTTATACACCAGTCATTAAGACTGCATGTCATGTTATTCACCAGTCATTAAGACTGCATGTCATGTTATACACCAGTCATTAAGACTGCATGTCATGTTATACACCAGTCATTAAGACTGCATGTCATGTTATTCACCAGTCATTAAGACTCTATGTCATGTTATACACCAGTCATTAAGACTGCATGTCATGTTATACACCAGTCATTAAGACTGCATGTCATGTTATTCACCAGTCATTAAGACTGCATGTCATGTTATACACCAGTCATTAAGACTGCTTGTCATGTTATACACCAGTCATTAAGACTGCATGTCATGTTATACACCAGTCATTAAGACTGCATGTCATGTTATACTTCAGTCATTAAGACTGCATGTCATGTTATACACCAGTCATCAAGACTGCATGTCATGTTATACACTAGTCATTAAGACTGCATGTCATGTTATACACCAGTCATTAAGACTGCATGTCATGTTATTCACCAGTCATTAAGACTGCATGTCATGTTATACACCAGTCATTAAGACTGCATGTCATGTTATACACCAGTCATTAAGACTGCATGTCATGTTATACATCAGTCATTAAGACTGCATGTCATGTTATACACCAGTTATTAAGACTGCATGTCATGTTATACACCAGTCATTAAGACTACATGTCATGTTATACACCAGTCATTAAGACTGCATGTCATGTTATACACCAGTCATTAAGACTACATGTCATGTTATACACCAGTCATTAAGACTACATGTCATGTTATACACCAATCATTAGGACTACATGTCATGTTATACACCAGTCATTAAGACTGCATGTCATGTTATACACCAGTCATTAAGACTGCATGTCATGTTATACACCAGTCATTAAGACTGCATGTCATGTTATACACCAGTCATTAAGACTGCATGTCATGTTATACACCAGTCATTAAGACTGTATGTCATGTTATACACCAGTTATTAAGACTGTATGTCATGTTATACACCAGTTATTAAGACTGCATGTCATGTTATACACCAATCATTAAGACTGTATGTCATGTTATACACCAGTCATTAAGACTGCATGTCATGTTATTCACCAGTCATTAAGACTGCATGTCATGTTATACACCAGTCATTAAGACTGCATGTCATGTTATACACCAGTTATTAAGACTGCATGTCATGTTATACACCAGTCATTAAGACTGCATGTTATGTTATTCACCAGTCATTAAGACTGCATGTCATGTTATACACCAGTCTTTAAGACTGCATGTCATGTTATACACCAGTTATTAAGACTGCATGTCATGTTATACACCAGTCATTAAGACTGCATGTCATGTTATTCACCAGTCATTAAGACTGCATGTCATGTTATACACCAATCATTAAGACTGCATGTCATGTTATACACCAGTCATTAAGACTGCATGTCATGTTATTCACCAGTCATTAAGACTCTATGTCATGTTATACACCAGTCATTAAGACTGCATGTCATGTTATACACCAGTCATTAAGACTGCATGTCATGTTATTCACCAGTCATTAAGACTGCATGTCATGTTATACACCAGTCATTAAGACTGCTTGTCATGTTATACACCAGTCATTAAGACTGCATGTCATGTTATACACCAGTCATTAAGACTGCATGTCATGTTATACTTCAGTCATTAAGACTGCATGTCATGTTATACACCAGTCATTAAGACTGCATGTCATGTTATACACCAGTCATTAAGACTGCATGTCATGTTATACTTCAGTCATTAAGACTGCATGTCATGTTATACACCAGTCATTAAGACTGCATGGCATGTTATACACCAGTCATTAAGACTGCATGTCATGTTATACTTCAGTCATTAAGACTACATGTCATGTTATACACCAGTCATTAAGACTGCATGTCATGTTATACACCAGTCATTAAGACTACATGTCATGTTATACACCAGTCATTAAGACTACATGTCATGTTATACACCAGTCATTAAGACTACATGTCATGTTATACACCAATCATTAAGACTACATGTCATGTTATACACCAGTCATTAAGACTACATGTCATGTTATACACCAATCATTAAGACTACATGTCATGTTATACACCAGTCATTAAGACTACATGTCATGTTATACACCAATCATTAAGACTACATGTCATGTTATACACTGGTCATTAAGACTGCATGTCATGTTATACACTGGTCATTAATACTGCATGTCATGTTATTCACCAGTCATTAAGACTACATGTCATGTTATTCACCAGTCATTAAGACTGCATTTCATGTTATACATCAGTCATTAAGACTGCATGTCATGTTATACACCAGTTATTAAGACTACATGTCATGTTATACACCAGTCATTAAGACTACATGTCATGTTATACACCAGTCATTAAGACTACATGTCATGTTATACACCAGTCATTAAGACTACATGTCATGTTATACACCAGTCATTAAGACTACATGTCATGTTATACACCAGTCATTAAGACTTTAATACCAAGCAGCAGAGACTCTTACTGTGTAACACTGAGAATGTGTATGTACACTGAGAGTATATACTCTGTATATACACTGAGAGTATATGTACATTGAGAGTATATACACTGAGAGTGTATATATTCTTGTTTGTATAGGACGCGGGCTGGTGTGGTGAAGACATACTGCACTAGACACACTTTTGTGACTCTTCTTCAGTAGTTGAATAACAGTGGAAATAATGATCACAGAACCATTGGAGGAGGAGACTCTTCTGTTGCCACTATTTTCCAAACAAGTGCAGACTGCACACACACACACACACACACACACACACACACACCAGAGGAGAGGTTTGTCCCCAAGGGAACAGAAGTAATGGGAAGACCAGAACGAGTCCTTGGTTCACCCAGAGGTGTAGGGAGGCAAAAAGTAAGTGTAATAGAGAATGGAAAAAGTACAGAAGACAAAGGACCCAGGAAAATAAAGAGATTAGCCGAAGAGCCAGAAACGAATATGCACAGGTAAGACGGGAGGCTCAGCGACAATATGAAAATGATATAGCATCAAAAGTCAAGTCTGACCCGAAGCTGCTGTATAGCCACATCAGGAGGAAAACAACAGTCAAGGACCAGGTAATCAGGCTGAGAAAGGAAGGTGGGGAGTTCACAATAAACGACCAAGAGGTATGTGAGGAGCTCAACATGAGATTTAAAGAAGTATTTACACAGGAGACAGGAAGGACTCCAGGAATTCAGAATAGGGAGGTATACCAACAAGTGCTGGATGAAATACACACAACCGAGGAGGAGGTGAAGAAGCTGCTATGTGAACTCGATACCTCAAAAGCGGTGGGACCGGACAACATTTCTCCGTGGGTCCTTAGAGAGGGAGCAGAGATGTTGTGTGTGCCACTAACACAAATCTTCAACACATCCACTGAAACTGGGCAACTACCTGAGGCGTGGAAGATGGCAAATGTAGTCCCAATTTTAAGAAAGGAGACAGACACGAGGCATTAAACTACAGACCTGTGTCACTGACGTGTATAGTATGCAAAGTCATGGAGAAGATCATCAGGAGGAGAATGGTGGAGCACCTAGAAAGACACAAGCTTATAAACGACAACCAGCATGGTTTCAGGGAAGGAAAATCCTGTGTCACAAACCTACTGCAGTTTTATGACAAGGTAACAGAAGTAAGACACGAGAGAGAGGTGGATAGACTGCATTTTTGGACTGCAAGAAGGCGTTCGACACAGTTCCTCACAAGAGATTAATGCAAAAGCTAGAGGATCAGGCACACGTAACAGGAAAAGCACTGCAATGGATCAGAGAATATCTGACAGGGAGGCAACAACGAGTCATGGTACGTGACGAGATGTCAGAGTGGGCACCTGTGACGAGTGGAGTTCCACAAGGGTCAGTCCTAGGACCTGTACTGTTTTTGGTATATGTGAATGACATAACGGAAGGGATAGACTCAGAAGTGTACCTGTTTGCAGATGATGTGAAGTTAATGAGAAGAATCAAATCAGTCGAGGATCAGGCAGGAATACAAAGAGACCTGGACAGGCTGCAAGCCTGGTCCAGTAACTGGCTCCTTGAATTTAACCCTGCCAAATGTAAAGTCATGAATATCGGGGAAGGGCAAAGAAGACCGCAGACAGAGTATAGTCTAGGTGGCCAAAGACTGCAAACCTCACTCAAAGAAAAAAATCTTGGGGTGAGTATAATACCGAGCACATCTCCTGAGGCACACATCAATCAGATAACTGCTGCAGCATACGGGCGGCTGGCAAACCTAAGAATAGCGTTCCAATACCTCACCAAGGAATCATTCAAGACTCTGTATACCATATACGTCAGGCCCATACTGGAGTATGCAGCACCAGTTTGGAACCCACACCTGGTCAAGCACGTCAAGAAATTAGAGAAAGTGCAAAGGTTTGCAACAAGACTAGTCCCAGAGCTAAGGGGATTGTCCTACGAAGAAAGGTTAAGGGAAATCGGCCTGACGACACTAGAGGACAGGAGGGTTAGGGGAGACATGATAACGACATATAAAATACTGCGAGGAATAGATAAGGTGGACAGAGACAAGATGTTCCAGAGAGGGGACACAGAAACAAGGGGTCACAATTGGAAGTTGAAGACTCCTATGAGTCAAAGGGATGTTAGGAAGTATTTCTTCAGTCATAGAGTTGTCAGGAAGTGGAATAGCTTGGAAAGCGACATAGTGGAGGCAGGAACCATACATAGTTTTAAGACTAGGTTTGATAAAGCTCATGGAGCAGGGAGAGAGAGGACCTAGTAGCAATCAGTGAAGAGGCGGGGCCAGGAGCTATGACTCGACCCCTGCAACCACAAATAGGTGAGTACAAATAGGTGAGTACACACAGCCCCGGTGGCCTGATGGCTAAAGCTCTTGCCTGATGCACGGAGGGCCCGGGTTCAATTCCCGGCGGGGCGGAAACATTTCGAAGTGTTTCCTAACACACACACACACACACATATACATACAACAGGCCTAGTGTCAAATCGACATGTGCCTAGGACAAAATGGTAACTAACACACACACACTACAGACCAGTGTCACTGACATGTATAGAAAGGAATGAGCTTATCAAATACGGCCAACACGGTTTCAGGGACGGGAAATCCTGTGTCACAAACCTACTGGAGTTCTATGACAGGGTGACAGCAGTAAGATAAGAGAGAGAGGGGTGGGTTGATTGCATTTTCTTGGACTGTAAGAAGGCGATTGACACAGTTCCACGCAAAAGATTAGTGCAAAAGCTGGAGGACCAGGCAGGGATAACAGGGAAGGCACTCCAATGGATCAGGGAATACCTGTCAGGAAGACAGCAGTGAGTCATGGTACGTGACGAGGTGTCAGAGTAGGCGCCTGTCACGAGTGGGGTTCCACAGGGGTCAGTCCTAGGACCGGTGCTGTTTCTGGTATTTGTGAATGACATTACGGAAGGAATAGACTCCGAAGTTGTCCCTGTTTGCAGATGATGTGAAGTGGATGAGGAGAATTCAATCGGACGAGGACCAGGCAGAACTACAAAGGGATCTGGACTGGCTGCAAGCCTGTTCAAGCAATTGGCTCCTGGAGTTCAGACTTTCCAAGTTCAAAGTCATGAAGATTGGGGAAGGGCAAAGAAGACCGCAGACGGAGTACAATCTAGGGGGCCAGAGACTACAAACCTCACTCAAGGAAAAAGATCTGGGGGTGAGTATAACACCAGCCACATCTGAGGCACACATCAACCAAATAACTGCTGCAGCATACGGGCGCCTGAAAACCTAAGAACAGCATTCCGACATCTTAATAACGAATCGTTTAGGACCCTGTACACTGTGTACGTTAGGCCAATATTGGAGTATGCAGCACCAGTTTGGAACCCACACCTAGCCAAGTACGTAAAGAAACTACAGAAATTGCAAAGGTTTGCAACAAGACTAGTCCCGGAGCTAAGGGGTATGTCCTACGAGGATAGATTAAGGGAAATCGACCTGACGACATTGGAGGACAGGAGAGATAGGGGGGACATGATAACGACATATAAAATACTGAGAGGAATTGACAAGGTGGACAGAGACAGAATGTTCCAGAGATGGGATACAGCAACAGTTGGAAGTTGTAGACTCAGATGAATCACAGGGATGTTAGGAAGTATTTCTTCAGTCACAGAGTGGTCAGAAAGTGGAATAGCTTGGGAAGCGATGTAGTGGAGGCAGGATCCATTCATAGCTTTAAGAAGAGGTATGATAAGGCTCATGGCGAAAGGAGAGAGACCCAGTAGCGGCCAGTGAAGATGCGGGGCCAGGAGCTATGACTCGATCCCTGCATCCACAACTAGGTGAGTAAAACTAGGTGAGTACACACACGCCCCGGTGGCCTGGTGGCTAAAGCTCTCGCTTCACGCACGGAGGGCCCGGGTTCA
Source organism: Cherax destructor (assembly GCA_009830355.1). Taxonomy (NCBI): domain Eukaryota; kingdom Metazoa; phylum Arthropoda; class Malacostraca; order Decapoda; family Parastacidae; genus Cherax; species Cherax destructor. The sequence continues at coordinate 21,156 of WNWK01017896.1, forward strand.
ATTCCCGGCGGGGCGGAAACATTTTGAAGTGTTTCCTTACACACACACACACACATGCAACAGGCCTAGTGTCTAATCGACATGTGCCTAGAACAAAATGGTAACTAACACACACACACACACACACACATTCACTCAACACACACACACTGCTAAGAGTGCGTTACATTTTATTCTGCGTATGTCACACACCCATACCAGCATGCGCTACCGACCAGTGAACCAGGTGCTGAGGGTATACCGAGTAGGAGTCCCCATGTTATTCTAGTACCTGGGTTCAAGCAGCCAATCACAAGGAAGCCCACCAAAGCTGTGAAGCAGTGTGGTACTCTCGTGAATCAACACTGGCTGACTTACCTTCAAGTCTGGTCGAAGACAGTTCTCACTGTGTCTCTTGCTTACAAGTTTGTCTTACTGTACATATCCTCTGTAAATATTGTACGTATAATTGCTTGCTGTTTGATGAACGAAATATATAAGTATTAACTCTCCACTGTCTTTTGATGGTTCCTTGTTTCTACCTTGGTTATCATGCTACAGCCAGGTGTGCAGGCCACTAGACTACACATGTCTTCCTGTAATACCCCCCCACACACAAACACGCACTGATCATGTGTCACATACACTCATCATGGGTAGCAGGTCACTCATGTCTCTAACAAGTACAGAACCACTATGACATGGTCTTGGATGGTCGCTCCTGCCTCTCACAAGTACTGGACCACTATGACATGGTCTTGGATGGTCGCTCCTGCCTCTCACAAGGACTGGACCACTATGACATGGTCTTGGATGGTCGCTCCTGCCTCTCACAAGTACTGGACCACTATGACATGGTCTTGGATGGTCGCTCCTGCCTCTCACAAGTACTGAACCACTATGAGATGGTCTTGGATGCTTTGGAGGAAAACCAAAATACAGATGTAGTATACAAAGACTTTGTGAAATCAGGTAAGGAAGTATCCACCTCCACATCCACCACCATCAAGGACATTACCAGTAACAGACAGGACAAGCTTCAATGCACTGCAGGGGTATACACAATCCCTTGTAATGACTGCAGCAAATTATACGTCGGAGAAACATCCAGAGACCTCCAAACAAGTATTTCAGAACACCAGTACGCAGGCAGATCTGATGACTCAAGAAATGCCTGTGTTCAACACCGAAATTCACACAACCATTTAATCAACTACAGAAACGCAAGACTCATCGCCAGAGAAGACAACACTCAATACTGAAGAATCCTGGAATCATCACTTATCTGTATATCCAACAACTGCAGAAGGTATACCCATATACTTGTCCAATCTCTTTTTAAAGCTACCCAAGGTTAAAAACTCCATCACACTACTCTGAAGACTGTCACATGCAACTTTCTCCACCTGACTAAATCCTATAAATACTCATGCATCTTTTATCGAGGTAGATCTGTTTGTGACTCGATAAAGCCCACTGCGTGGGCGAAACGTTGTCAATAAGGATCACATTATACTGCTTATGTGTTTATTTTTCCACTTTATGAAAGCTTTTGACAAGTATGACCATGGTGTAAAAGTGCACAAAATGCGTGATAAAGGAATAACAGGAAAAGTTGGTAGATGGATCTATAGATTCCTAAGAAATAGAACACAAAGAGTAATAGTAAACAGAGTAAAGTCAGTTGCTGCTGCAGTGGAAACTTCTGTTCCTCATCCTCCTATCCGACACAGAGATGTAAGCCACAGCACCGTGTACCTTTGCGGATGACACCTGAATTTGCATGACAGTACGTACGTATCGTCCACCGAAGACACTGCAAGACTACAAGCGGACATCAACCAAATCTTTAAATGGCCGCAGAAAACGATATGAAGTTCAGTGAAAACGAATTCGAATCACTCCGCTTTGGAAAACTCAAGGAAATTAAAATTTTATTGTAGTATAAAACAAATTCCAATCACACATTCAAGCGGAAAACTAATGTGAAGGACCTGGGAGTGATAATGTCAGAGAATCTCACTTTCAAAGTTCACAAGAATGTATTTACCTCATCTGATATTAAAACGATATGATGGATAATGGGAACCTTCAAAAATAGAGATGCAAAGCCCATGATGACTATCTTCAAAGCGCTTGTTCTCTCTAGGCTGGAATATTGCTGTACACTAGCGGCCCTTTTTAAGGTAGCCGAAATTGCAGACCTTGAGAATATACAGAGAACGTTCACGGTACGTATAAGTACGGTAAAGCACCTAAATTATACTGGGAACGATTGAAGTCCCTTGATTTGTATTCCTTGGAATGCAAGCGAGAAAGATAGATGGTAATAGACACTTGGGAAATCCAAAAGGGACTAGTCCCAAATCTGCTCACAATAATCACTCCCTACGAAAGCAAAAGACTCGGCAGGAGATGCAACATCACCCCAGTGAAAATAGGGGCGCCTCTAGTACACTTACAGACAACACAATAAGTGTCAGACTGTTCAACAGCCTCCCACTATACATAAGAGGGATTACCAATTGACCCCTGACTGATTCAAGAGGGAGCTGGACAGCCACCTAAAGTCAGTATTGACGAGCCGAGCTGTAGCTCATAATTCGGTTTGCATGCTGCCAGCAGTAACAGCCTTTTTGGTCAAGTCCTGATCCACCGCGAGACCTGGTCACCGACAGGGCCACGGGGGAGATGACCCCCGAAACCCCCTCCAGGTAAACTCTAGGCATGAGTCACATACACTCATCATGGTCACATACACTCATCTTGGGTCATATATACTCTTCATGGGTCATATACACTCATCATGGGTCACATACACTCATCATGGGTCACATACACTCAACATTGGTCACATACACTCAATATTGATCACATACACTAAATATGGGTCAAATACACTCAACATTGGTCACATACTCTCAACATGGGTCACATACACTCAACATGGGCCACACACAGCCGCAGTGTATGTTGCAATAACAACATATGTTGACTAGTCAATAATTACTCTGCAAATTGAATTAAATTTATAAACAATATGTTTGAGTTTGAAGTTTTCTGAAATATTAATTAGTGTTCTGCTCTCACACACACACTCTCTCTCTATCTCTCTCTCTCTCTCTCTCTCTCTCTCTCTCTCTCTCTCTCTCTCTCTCTCTCTCTCTCTCTCTCTCTCTCTCTCTCTCTCTCTCTCTCTTACTCACTCTCTCACTATCTCATCCTCTCACTCTCGCACTCTTTTTTTTTTACGCAGAGTTTGAAAAGGTTAGGTTAAGGACCCCTAACTTATTGGCAAGCTATTGACAAGTTAAGGATTCCTAACTTTATTGACAAGATAAGAGCTGTTACCTACATCAGCTCATTTGAAAGTATTTTTATTGTTATGAAACACACAAGTAGGGAACAGGATGAAGTTGGAGCCATCTCTCTCTCTCTCTCTCTCTCTCTCTCTCTCTCTCTCTCTCTCATAAGTGAAGTTTGTATCACATACCTAAGATAGTGTTGAGTCAGCCTAGCATTCTTGCTGGGAGACGTATTGTAGACGTAATATAGACGTAATTTAGATGTAATATAGATGTAATATAGACGTAATATAGATGTAATATAGACGTAATATAGATATAATATAGACGTAATATAGATGTAATATAGACGTAAAATAGACGTAATATACACGTAATATACACGTAATATAGATGTAAAATAGACGTAATAGATGTAATATAGACGTAATATAGATGTAATATAGACGTAATATAGATGTAATATAGACGTAATATAGATGAAATATAGACGTAATATAGATGTAATATAGACGTAATATAGATGTAATATAGACGTAATATAGATGTAATATAGACGTAATATAGATGTAATATAGACGTAATATAGATGTAATATAGACGTAATATAGATGTAATATAGACGTAATATAGATGTAATATAGACGTAATATAGATGTAATATAGACGTAATATAGATGTAATATAGAAGTAATATAGATGTAATATAGAAGTAATATAGAGAGCGCGCAAGTGTAAGTTGACGTGTTGTTGTGTTTCTTACCTGCCACCATAGTACCATAACTTGGTCTCCACCATGATGGTGCCTTACTAGTGACCATTGTTCCCACTCACACTGTCAACCATTGTTCCCACTCACACTGTCAATCATTGTTCCCACTCACACTGTCAATCATTGTTTCCACTCACACTGTCTACCATTGTTCCCACTCACACTGTCTACCATTGTTCCCACTCACACTTTCAACCATTGTTCTCACTCACACTGTCAACCATTGTTCCCATTCACACTGTCAACCATTGTTCCCACTCACACTGTCAACCATTGTTCCCACTCACATTGTCAACCATTGTTCCCACTCACATTGTCAACCATTGTTCCCACTCACACTGTCAACCATTGTTCCCATTCACACTGTCAACCATTGTTCCCACTCACACTGTCAACCATTGTTCCCATTCACACTGTCAACCAATGTTCCCACTCACACTGTCAACCATTGTTCTCACTCACACTGTCAACCATTGTTCCCATTCACACTGTCAACCATTGTTCCCACTCACACTGTCAACCATTGTTCCCACTCACATTGTCAACCATTGTTCCCACTCACATTGTCAAACATTGTTCTCACTCACACTGTCAACCATTGTTCCCATTCACACTGTCTACCATTGTTCCCACTCACACTGTCAATAATTGTTCCCACTCACACTGTCAACCATTCTTCCCACTCACACTGTCAACCATTGCTCCCACTCACACTGTCAACCATTGTTCCCACTCACACTGTCAACCACTGTCCCCACTCACACTGTCTACTATTGTTCCCACTCACACTGTCTACCATTGTTCCCACTCACATTGTCAACCATTGTTCCCACTCACACTGTCTACCATTGTTCTCACTCACACTGTCTACCATTGTTCCCAATCACACTGTCTACTATAGTTTCCACTCACACTGTCTACCATTGTTCCCACTCACACTGTCAACCATTGTTCCCACTCACACTGTTAACCATTGTTTCCACTCACACTGTCTACTATTGTACCCACTCACACTGTCTACCATTATTCCCACTCACACTGTCTACCATTATTCCCACTCACACTGTCTACCATTGTTTCCACTCACCACTCACACTGTCAGCCATTGTTCCCATTTACCACTCGCGCTGAACCATTGTTCCTTCACTCGTGTGAAGGAACAAGAGTGAAGGAACAAGAGTGAAGGAACAAGAGTGAAGGAACAAGAGTGAAGGAACAAGAGAGAAGGAACAAGAGCGAAGGAACAGTAGTGAATGAACAAGAGTGAAGGAACAAGAGTGAAGGAACAAGAGTGAAGGAACAAGAGTGAAGGAACAAGAGTGAAGGAACAAGAGTGAAGGAACAAGAGTGAAGGAACAAGAGTGAAGGAACAAAAGTGAAGGAACAAGAGTGAAGGAACAAAAGGAACAAGATAAACTGGTGAGTTTTGCTCAACTTTCACACAATAATGTTGCTGTGAGTTGACATTACTTATAGTGACCCATCATGGTGACACTACCATGGTACCTCCATCATGCATGATGGTGGTACCATGGTAGTGTCTTCATCATGGTGACAACTACCATGGTACCTCCATCATGCATGATGGAGGTACCATGGTAGTGTCACCATCATGGTGACACTACCATAAAAATAAGGCAAATTAGGACCAATATAGACCTAAATAATTCTAAGATTTTCGATTAATAAGATCAAGACAGAAGGTAGAGTGAGGTGAAGTGGTCTTATTTGTCCCTCTTCGTTACCTCCGCACCTCCGACCCTCACTTTCGCACCTCCGACCCTCACTTCCGCACCTCCGGCCCTCACTTTCGCACCTCCGACCCTCACTTCCGCACCTCCGACCCTCACTTCCGCACCTCTGACCCTCACTTCCGCATCTCCGACCCTCACTTCCGCACCTCCAGCCCTCACTTCCGCACCTCCGACCCTCACTTCCGCACCTCCGACCCTCACTTCCGCACCTCTGACCCTCACTTCCGCATCTCCGACCCTCACTTCCGCACCTCCAGCCCTCACTTCCGCACCTCTGACTCTCACTTCCGCACCTCCGACCCTCACTTCCGCCCCTCTGAGCCTCACTTCCGCACCTCCGACCCTCACTTCCGCACCTCCGACCCTCACTTCCGCACCTCTGACCCTCACTTCCGCACCTCTGACCCTCACTTCCGCACCTCCGACCCTCACTTCCGCACCTCCGACCCTCACTTCCGCACCTCTGACCCTCACTTCCGCACCTCTGACCCTCACTTCCGCACCTCCGACCCTCACTTCCGCACCTCCGACCCTCACTTCCGCACCTCCGACCCTCACTTCCGCACCTCCGACCCTCACTTCCGCACCTCCGACCCTCACTTCCGCACCTCTGACCCTCACTTCGGCACCTCTGACCCTCACTTCCGCACCTCCGACCCTCACTTCCGCACCTCCGACCCTCACTTCCGCACCTCCGACCCTCACTTCCGACCTCCGACCCTCACTTCCGCACCTCCGACTCTCACTTCCGCACCTCCGACCCTCACTTCCGCACCTCCGACCCTCACTTCCGCACCTCCGACCCTCACTTCCGCACCTCTGACCCTCACTTCCGCACCTCCGACCCTCACTTCCGCACCTCTGAGCCTCACTTCCGCACCTCCGACCCTCACTTCCGCACCTCCAACCCTCACTTCCGCACCTCCGACCCTCACTTCCTCACCTCCGACCCTCACTTTCTGCACTCGACAACATCCAAGTTATTCTCTAAGTAACATCTATCAGCCTTTAAGTTTTAATTAAGAAAGTAAGCAATAAAGTAAGATTTATTAAATGAACATTACGCAGATTTAACCCAAGATGAGTCAATAATGTCAAACACTGAGACTTATTACCGAGCAGAAAGCATCTCCTCCAGGTATAATACGTGAACCAGGTCACCAGCAGATGAATGCAGCATCCAGCAGATGAATGCAACTGCCAGCAGATGAATGCAGCATCCAGCAGATGAATGCAGCATCCAGCAGATGAATGCAGCATCCAGCAGATGAATGCAGCATCCAGCAGATGAATGCAGCATCTTGTATATACTTACATCAGTCATCCTCTCACGGAGATAAATCCAGGTCTGCATCTGCTTCATCACACAACATTGCAAGCATCTTGCAACACCCCACAACACTAAGCAATAAATCCCTCCTCTCTCGTTCCTATCCACCACTGACAGATCAACGTCTGTAAATTCACTCACATCTGTCTCTCTGACGGCATAAATTGGACCACTTAAATCCTAACTAGATATCCCAGGCAAGGCCAAGATCTTCCCTGAGTGCGTCTTGCAAGTGGCTTGCTATCAAGCTTATTCTGTCTTTCTATAGTCAATAAAGCAGCTGGTTCCTGACGTAATAAAGCGTAACGTAATCAATAATGTTTGAGTATTTGTGTATTTATCTAGAAGGGTTAATATGCGTACTGGTCACCTTTCATCGCTAGTCAAAAATACTAACATTATGTATTGAACTCACTGAACACTTTGTATACCGTATATACACTGAGCGATACACACCTCAGTGTACATATACGTCTCTCAGTGTATATACACTGAGCGATACACACCTCAGTCTATATATACGTCTCTCAGTGTATATACACTTCTCAGATTATATATCACTCAGTATATATATATATATATATATATATATATATATATATATATATATATGTTGCCATTAGGTAAAACTGGTCAATTAGCAAGAACTCATCTAAAATTAAGTCCTTTCTAAAATTTTCTCTTATACGTTTAAAGATATATTTTTTTAATTTATGTTAATGTAAGAATTTATAATTTTGTACCAAGAGAAACTTTGAAAACCTACCTAACCTTATTACAACAAGCGCAATTTAATTTAGCCTAACCCAACTAAATATATTTTAGATACGTTAACATTAATTTAATAATAAACAAACACAATGAAATATATTTTTTTCGTTATGTTCAGAATGATTTTGGCGAAATTATTGCATACACAAATTTTCACTTGTCTTATATGGCAAGATGAGCGTTGCTATTTAAGCCAAAATCGCAAGTTTTACCTAATCGGCACGACATATATATATATATATATATATATATATATATATATATATATATATATATATATATATATATATATATATATATATATAAGTCGTGCCGATTAGTAAAACTGGTCAATTAGCAGAACTCATCTAAAATTAGGTCCTTTCTAAAATTTTCTCTTATACGTTTAAAGATATATTTTTTCATTTATATTAATGTAAGAATTTATAATTTTGTACCAAGAGAAACTTTGAAAACCTACCTAACCTTATTACAACAAGCGCAATTTAATTTAGCTAACCCAACTAAATATATTTTAGATACGTTAACATTAATTTAATAATAAACAAACACAATGAAATATATTTTTTCGTTATGTTCAGAATGATTTTGGCGAAATTATTGCATACACAAATTTTCACTTGTCTTATATGGCAAGGTGAGCGTTGCTATTTAAGCCAAAATCGCAAGTTTTACCTAATCGGCACGACATATATATATATATATCGTCGTGCCGATTAGTAAAACTTGCGATTTTGGCTAAATAGCAACGCTCACTGCCATATAAGACAAGTGAAAATTGTGTATGCAATAATTTCGCAAAATCATTCTGAACATAACGAAAAAATATATTTCATTGTGTTTGTTTATTATTAAATTAATATTAAAGTATCTAAAATATATTTAGTTACGTTAGGCAAAATTAAATTGCTCTTGTTGTAATAAGGTTAGGTAGGTTTTCAAAGTTTCTCTTGGTACAAAATTATAAATTCTTACATTAACATAAATGAAAAGATATATCTTTAAACGTATAAGAGAAAATTTTAGAAAGAATATAATTTTAGATGAGTTGTTCTAATTGACCAGTTTTACCTAATGCACACATATATATATATATATATATATATATATATATATATATATATATATATATATATATATATATATATATATATATATATATATGTATGTATATATATATATATATATATATATATATATATATATATATATATATATATATATATATATATATATATATATATATATATATATATATATATACAGATATGCAAATCTTAGTGTATATACATAGAGATATACACCTCTTAGAGTATACACAAAGCCCTTCTCGGTGTATATACACCGTAGATATTCTCAGTGGTGTGTATACGTTGAGAGATACACCTCTCAGTGTATATACACTGAGATATATACTTCTCTCAGTATATAGTATACTTTACACTGACAGACATACAACTCTTACTATGTACAGTATATCTTTAATTTCAGCACAGTATCCTCTGCCTTCTATCGACTTTCATTTCTTTTGTATTTTTTTCCAATGATTTAAAATAAAACTATAATTATTGTTATTATTATTATTTTTATTATTATTATTATTATTATAATTATTATTATTATTATTATTATTATTATTATTATTATTATTATTATTATTTTATTTTTATTATAATTTTAATATTAATAATAAAAGCATTGATGCTATGGTTTTATTATTATTATTATTATTATTATTATTATTATTATTATTATTATTATTTTATTTTTATTATAATTTTAATATTAATAATAAAAGCATTGATGCTATGGTTTTATTATTATTATTATTATTATTATTATTATTATTATTATTATTATTATTAATATTATATTAACACATCGGCCGTTTCCCACCAAGGCAGGGTGGCCCGAAAAAGAAACACTTTCATAATCATTCACTCCATCACTGTCTTGCCAGAGGGGTGCTTTACACTACAGTTATAAAACTGCAACATTAACACCCCTCCTTCAGAGTGCCGGCACTGTACTTCCCATCTCCAGGAATCAAGTCCGGCCTGCTGGTTTCCCTGAAACCCATCATAAATGTTACCTTGCTCACACTCCAATAGCACGTCAAGTAATAGAAACCATTTGTCTCCATTTGCTCCTATCTAACACGCTCACGCACGCTTGCTGGAAGTCCAAGCCCCTCGCACACAAAACCTCCTTTACCCCTTCCCTTCAACCATTCCTGGCCGACCTCTACCCCACATTCCCTCCACTACAGATTTATACAATGTAGAAGTCACTCTATTTCGTTCCATCCTCTCTACATGTTCAAACCATCTCAATAAAACCTCTTCAGCCCTCTGGATAATAGTTTTGGTAATCCCACACCTCCTCCTAATCTCCAAACTACGGATTCTCTGCATTATATTCACACCACACATTGCCTTCACACATGACATCTCCACTGCCTCCAGCCTTCTCCTTGTTGCAACATTCACAACCCATGTTTCACACCCATATAAGAGTGATGGTATAACTATACTCTCATACATTCCCCTCTTTGCTTTCATGGATAAAGTTCTGTCTCCACAGACTCCTCAGTGCACCACTTCCCTTTTTCTCCTCGTCAATTTTATGATTTACCTCATCTTTCATAGGCCCATTCGCTGACACGTTCTGTGGCATGCAAAGAGTATGTAACTTTTATTCGGCGCACGTACACACCCTCATAAAAGGCAACTTCCCCAACCAGCGAACCAGGTACTAAGGGACTGACGATCGGGGCCCCATCGTCAGATCAGTACCTAGGTTCAGCCAATCATAATGTGGATCTGGCAATTGTGAAGGTGACGTGGTTACCACGCACTTTTTCACCATTGTCATTTTCATTCTGTGCTGGTTGATGCACGGTGGTCTCTGTTTTGCCTTGACTACCGTGTCGTGCACTAATACCTATTTTGCTGTACCGTGTCGTGCACTAATACCTATTTTGCTGTACTGTGTCATGCACTAATACCTATTTTGCTGTACTGTGGCATGCACCAATACCTATTTTGCTGTACATAATGTATATAGTGTACATACTTCTGTTTATACTTAGTGAAGGAAAATACAATTCAAAGTTTTTCTGATGTGTTTATTTTGTTCCAAGCTCCCTTTTATGACCAGGTTAACAGGCCTTGAGAACCAGAGTTTGTAATACGTCCACTCCCTAATATCTGAACACATTCACCTCCTCCATACTCTCTCTCTCCAATCTGATATCCAATCTTTCATTACCTATTTTTTTTGTTATCCTCATCACCTTACTCTTTCCTATATTCACTTTTAATTTCCTTCTTTTACATACCCTACCAAACTCATCAACCAACCTCTGCAACTTCTCTTCAGAATCTCCCAAAAGCACAGTGTCATTAGCAAACAGCAACTGTGACAACTCCCACTTTTTGTTAGATTCTTTATCTTTTAACCCCACACCTCTTGCCAACACCCGAGCATTCACTTCTCTTACAACCCCATCTATGAATATGTTGAACAATCATGGTGCCATCATACATCCCTGCCTAGAGCGTACTTTTACTGGGAAATAATCTCCCTCTCGCCTACATACTCTAACCTGAGCCTCATTATCCTCGTAGAGACTCTTCACTGTTTTCAATAACCTACTTCCTATTCCATACAGTTGCAATAGCTGCCATATTGCTTCCCTATCCACCCTATCATATGCCTTTTTCAGATCCATAAGTGCAAAGAAAACTTCTTTACCCTTTTCTATATACTGTTCACCTATATGCTTCGCTGTAAACACTTGGTCTACACATCACCTACGCTTCCTAAAGCCTCCTTGTTCATCTGCTTTCCTACTCTCCGTCTTATTCTTCATTCTTTTAATAATAACTACCATACACCTTTCCAGGTATACTCAACAGACTTATTTCCTTATAATTTTTACACTTTCTTTTGTCCCCTTTGCCTTTATACAAAGGAACTATGCATACTCTCTGCCAGTCCCTAGGTACCTTACGCTCTTGCATACATTTATTAAATAAAAGCACCAACCACTCGAAAATTATAGCCCCACCTGCCTTTAACATTTGTCTTTAACACATCAATCCCAGTTGCTTTACTCCCTTTCATTCTACCCACTGCCTCATGCACCTCCCACACACTCACAACTGGCTCTTCCTCACTCCTGCAAGATGTTATACTTCCCTGGCCAATGCATGAAATCACAGCTTCCCTATCTTCATCAACATTTAGTGGTTCCTCAAAATATTCATCTACTATTACTACTACTGCTACTACTACTATGACTACTAGTACCACCACTACTACTACTATTACCACTACTTCTACTACTACTGCTGCTGCTACTACTACTACTATTACTACTTCTATTATTACTACTACTACTACTACTACTGCTACTACTGCTACTTCTACTACTACTACTACTACTACTACTACTACACACACACACATACACAGACACAGAAACACACACACACACACACACACACACACACACACTCACCCATACACACACATGCACACTCACTCACTATTGATAAGTGTTTTTGACAGCCAGTAACTAACACAACAGACCAAGTGAAATTAAGTTATTTAATATCCATTGTCCAATAAGCATTTCATTATATTGATCATAGAAATTATAATTAAAAATATATATATAGGAAAAGCGTCACTATCGGCCAAAAATTTGGTGTCGTCATATGCCTAATATGTGTATATACATACGAAGGTCCCCAGCACAGTTCCAGAGGTGGTACCTCCCTATATATATATATATATATATATATATATATATATATATATATATATATATGTATGTATGTGTGTGTGTGTGTGTGTGTGTTTTGTATGTGTGTGTGTTTTGTGTGTGTGTGTGTTTTTTGTGTGTGTGTGTGTTTTGTGTGTGTGTGTGTGTGTTTTGTGTGTGTCGTGCCGAATAGGTAAAACTTGCTAAATTTTGGCAGTAAAGATTGAAAACCAGAACATTGTCATTGTGGTTGTATACATTCCTCCGAATGCAACTTCCCAATAATTCCACGAACAGCCTTTGAAAATTGACCACTGGAAAATCTCCCAACTCCTGCCCCAAACATCTTACTACTGGGACATTTCAACTTTAGACACCTAAAATGGAGGAGTGTGGCAAAAATTATTTTAGCAGAGATGACCCCAGGAGGCAGCTCAGATGAAAGTTCACACACACATGAGCTATTAAATCTCGCTACCAAATTCACCTTAAACCAGCAAATATTCGAACCTACAAGACAAGAAAATATTTTGGACAATACACTCAGATCACAACGTAATAGAGGTACAGACATGTATGCACAGGGCTCCTGACCATCAAAATGTGATCAGTCATGAGGGTGTCTTCACAAAATTCAACTTCAATAACAAAAATACACAATGGGAACAAGTCAATAATGTCCTTAATGAAACAAGCTGGGAAGATATCCTAAACAACACGGATCCGAACCTTTGCCTAGAAAAAATTAACTCTGTGGCACTTGAGGTCTGCTCAAGGCACATTCCATTAAGAAAAAGAGAAGATGTGAAATAGATAGAGACGCTCCCTATCCATACAAATGCGAAGAATCACAGAGCTGCTGAGAGGGGCCAATATATCTGAAATACGAATGGAGGCACTGGTCAGAGAAACAGCAAATATCGAACTTAAGCTTAAGGAATCTTACAGGAGACGAGAATCTCAGGAAAACTAAAAGCCATTAAGGAAATTGAAAAAAGAAAAGGAAAATACTTTTTCTCTTATGCCAAATCTAAGGGAAAAATAACATCCAGTATTGGACCCCTACTTAGACGGGATGGGACATACACAGATGACAGCAAAGAAATGAGTGAGATATTAAAGTCCCAATACGACTCAGTGTTCAGCGAGCAGTTACCCAGACTAAGGATCGACAATCTAAATGAATTCTTTATGACCGAGACCCAAAATCTGGTCATCTCAAAAATCTCTGATATTATCCTAACGCCATAAGGCTTTGAAAAGGCAATAAATGACATGCCCATGCATTCTGCCCCAGGCCCAGACTCGTGGAACTCTGTGTTCATCAAGAACTGCAAGAGTCCCTGTCACGTGCCTTCAGCATTCTATGGAGAGGAAGCATGGACACAGGGGTCACCCCGCACTCGCTAAAAACAACAGACATAGCCCCACTCTACATATGTGGCAGTAAAGCAATTGCAAAGAACTACAGAACAATATCACTAACATCCGATATCATAAAAACCTTTGAAAGGGTTCTAAGAAGCAAGATCGCCAACCACCTAGATACCCATCATTTACACAGCCCAGGGCAACACGGGTTTAGAGCAGGTCACTCCTGCTGTCCCATCTACTGGACCACTATGACAAGGTCCTGGATGCTATAGAGGATAAACAAAATGCAGATGTAGTATACACAGACTTTGTGAAAGCCTTCAGCAAGTTCGACCATGGTGTAATAGCGCACAAAATGCATGATAAGAAATAACAAGAAAAGTTGGTAGATGGATCTATAACTTCCTGAAAAATAGAACACAAAGAGTAGTATTAAACAGAGTAAACTCTGAGGCAGCTACGGTGAAAAACTCTGTTCCACAAGGCACAGTACTCGCTCCCGTCTTATTCCTTATCCTCATATCTGATGCAGACAAAGATGTAAGCCACAACTCCATGTCTTCCTTTGCAGATGACACCCGGATTGCCATGGCAGTGACCTCCATCGAAGACACCGCAAGATTCCAAGCGGACATCAACTAAATCTTTAAATGGGCCACTCAAAACAATATGAAGTTCAATGAAGAGAAATTTCAAGTACTCAGATATGGAAAACTTGAGGAAATTAAAGCTGTATCAGGGTATACTACAAATTCTAACCATACAATAGAGCGAAAAAGTAATGTGAGGGACCAGGGAGTGATAATGTCAGAAGATCTCACCTTCAAATATCACAACAATGTATCTACCGCATTTGCTAGGAAAATGATTGGATAGATAATGAGAACCTTCTAAACTAGGGATGATAAGCCCATGATGATTCTCTTCAAATCGCTTGTTCTGTCTAGGCTGGAATACTGCTGTACACTAATTGCCCCCTTCAAGGCAGGAGAAATTGCTGACTTGGAGAGTGTACCAAGAACTTTCACGGCACAAAGTACGATAAGCACTTCAATTACTTGGAACGGTTGAAGTCCCTTGAATTGTATTTCTTTGAACGCATGCGAGAGAGATACCCGTTAATATATATTCACTTGGAAAAACAAAACTTGCACACGAAAATCACTTCCTATGAAAGCAAAACACTTGGCAAGAGATGCAACATTCCCCCAATGAAAAGCAGGGGAACTACGAGTACACTGAGAGACAACACAATAAGTGTCAGGGGCCCAAGACTGTTCATCTGCCTCCCAGCATACATAAAGGGGATTACCAATAGACTCCGGGCTGTCTTCAAGAAGGACCTGGACAGACATCTAAAGTCAGAGCCTGACCAGCCGGGCTGTGGTTCATATGTCAGTTTCTGTGGCCAGCAGTAACTGCCTGGTTGGTCAGACCCTGATCCATCACCTCTATACAGAAGAGAAATGGTGCATGAGGATCCCCTTGCTGGACACCGTATGATGCTGTGATTTCATGCTCTCCAAACAGGAGCATTTATAACAACGGTTATTTGGAGTGTTCTTGGTAGCGGGAATGCAATGATAAGGCTTCAGAGGCTTCTACTTTATTTGTATAAAGGTGCGAGTACACAGGCTGTGTGTTCTGTGGCCATGGCCCGGCGGGCCATGCGCCTTGCGAGGGACAGAGGAGTAGGCCTTGTTTTCTAAGTGAATGCAGCTGCGTGAGTGAGGGAGAGGCAGGGTGATGCAGACTGACTTGGGGTATGCCTACAGGCTTGCCCTCTGGCAGAAACTATGAGAACAGCATGGCGCGAAATATGAACTCAGCTGGCAGACAGCATGGCTGTCTATGCAGACAGTAAGGCTGTCTACATCGCTCTGCCACGCACCCATGGTCGACCCGACCATGTCTGGCAGTAAAAAAAACTCGGTCTCTTTCTCGCAAGAACAGGTCACAGAACACGAAAGAAAAATACATATATACATAAACATATGGACATAGAAAAAAAAACTTCCTCCAGAGAGGGAAGAAAAAAAGGTTGTGCTTTTTGGTCTAAGGCAGTGAGCGTCGATGCAGCACTGTATGCCTTTCTGTGTCTGGATACATACTGCAACACGGGAGACATAGCTGCGGCTGAACTGTGACATAACAGGGTACGGTCTCCTCTTGGAGGTGAAGCAAACATCGTAGTAGTCGCTGCAGGGTTCACTCAACGTGGGGCACAACCTGCTGGTGCCCTCAAGTGAAGCGTCGTCAGTAGTCACAACAGGACAGGACTGGCAAGCGACTCAGGAGGACATTCCTCGACTGGTACTGTCGCTGGAGCTGTCGCTGCTGGCGAGTGTGGAGTGAGTCGTGACAGGGACGACTTGGCGAAACATCTGGAGGTCGTAACAGCATACACCATACTGCAGTGAGGGGGCTAGCAGTCAAGGTGACATCATCTTTGTGCAGGCTACTCACTGAAGCTGTGACAGGAGGCTGACAGTCGCCTGCCGACAGGCTTAACTGCGGCTTGGCGAGTGACATCTCTCGACAGTAGAAGTTACAGCAAAGGGCAGTGTAAGCGTCCCCAAACTGGTCATCTGCAATAACTGGACTGACGGTCTTGGAGGTGAAGTGGAACGGTCTCGATGGGAGAATCGTCGCAGGTACGATTCAGCAAAGGCATCTACGAGCGGCGAACAATAAGAGCTTTCTGTACAGGGCGCTCGAACGCTAGTAACTGACACCTGGACTGACAAATGTCAGCTGTCAAGCGCGCAGGGCACGGGTCACACCGGGTGACAAAGTAACACACAGGTGCTACATAGGACACACGAGAAACTGCACACATGCTGCACATGTGGTACAACAGCTTAGTAGCAAATGACGCTTTTCTGTATAAAAATCGTCACTAAGCAATACTCGAACATGTGAGAACACTGACTGAGAGAAATAATTAATGAACACTCGACTTATATCTTCTCTCAAACTTCTGGACAATTAATGAAAGTAAAATGCACACTGTGAAACTACAGCACTCGGGACATCATATGGGTGATGTCAGGGGTGACGTCGTGATGTCATGGAGTGGCATCGTGAGTGACGTCAGCAGACATCGTGGGTGACGTCCTGGAGTCAGGCAGCATCGTGATGTCAGCAGCATGGTTACGTCAGCTGAGTTAGGCAGCATCGTGGTGACGTCAGTGGAGTCAGGCAGCTGACCACAGCACATGGCTTGTTGATCCACATGGCTTGGAGATCCATGTGGCTTGTAGATCCACGTGGCTTCGAGTGGCCTCGACACTCGGATACACAGCTCTGGCATGAATTCACAAGGAAATTCACAGAAAACAGCATAGAGGGGGTGGGCAGTGAGTGGTGAGAATCAGCGCGTGAGTGTTTGGGTGAGAGGCGAGGGACCTGGCCGTCCCCACCTTCCCACAAACCCGGAGAGGAACACTCACACTAGATGCTGAAATCACCACTAACTCACCTCTGAAGTGCTGAAATAGCAGTGCTGAGCTGAACAACAACAGCAGAACATGCTGGCAAGACTGAGCACGTGACTGAGAACCAGCATGGGACGCTGTGCGTAGAGTCAGTGACGTCATTTCTCAGAGAATTCAACAAATTTCGGCCTGGATCCTGCATGTACCTGTGTCTGGACGCTGAAATTTGCAGACACGACATCAGGATAACTCGTTGAGAGACGGATGCTTCTTGTACAGACTGATGAAGTGGTAGATAACTTCATTCCTCTTCCTCCCCTCGCGGGCAAACACAACTGCTGCGAGGTCACCAATTATAACAGAGCAGGGTAGCAAATGATAAGGCTTCGGAGGCTTCTTACTTTATTTGTAATAAAGGTGGGGTGCACAAGCTGTGTGTCTTTGGCCATGGCCCAGGGCCATGCGCCTTGCGAGAGGGAGAGGAGTAGGCCTGTTGTCTGAGTGCTGTCTGGGCGCCAAGTGAGGGAGAGGCAGGGGTGAGGCAGACTCACATGGGTATGCCTACAGGCTTGCCCTCTGGCGGAAACTATGGGAACTAGCATGGCACGAAATATGAACTCAGCTGGCAGACAGCATGGGCTGTCTATGCAGACAGTCGGGCTGTCTATGCAGACAGTCAGGCTGTCTATGCAGACAGTCAGGCTGTCTATGCAGACAGTCAGGCTGTCTACACTCACACCCACCCTGTACTCTCCCAGAGCAGTCCCATATCCATCCTGTACTCTCCGAGAGCAGTCCCGCACCCACTCTGAACTCTCCCAGAGCAGTCCCACACCCATCCTGTACTCTCCCAGAGCAGTCCCACACCCATCCTGTACTCTCCCAGAGCAGTCCCACACCCATTCTGAACTCTCAAAGAGCAGTCCCACACCCATCTTGTACTCTCCCAGAGCTGTCTCACACCCATTCTGAACTCTCCCAGAGCAGTCCACACCCATTCTGAACTCTCCCAGAGCAGTCTTATACCCATCCTATACTCTCCCAGAGCAGTCCCACTCCCATCCTGTACTCTCCCAGAGCACTCCCACACCCATCCTGTAGTCTCCTTGAGCACTCCCACACCCATCCTGTACTCTCCCAGAGCAGTCCCACACCCATCTTTTACTCTCCCAGAGCAGTCCCACACCACCCCTAACTCTCCCAGAGCAGTCTCACACCGATCCTGTACTCTCCCAGAACAGTCCCACACCCATTCTGAACACTCCCAGAGCAGTCCCACACCCATCTTGTACTTTCCCAGAGCAGTCCCACACCCATCCTGTACTATCCCAGTGGCACACCCATCCTGTACTATCCCAGAGCCGTCCCACACCCATTCTGAAGTCACCCAGAGCAGTCCCACACCCATCCTGTATCAGTCTGTCTTTTGTCTCTTCTGTGTGTGTGTGTGTGTGTGTGTGTGTGTGTGTGTGTTTGTTAGTGACTTATTCACAACGTGTAAACGTCACTTGGTCTCTCTGTATGCATATATTTTTGCAAATAACAATACATATCTGTGTGATGTGTAGAGATGTAATATAAGCTCTCTCCGAGCAGTCCCACACCCATCCAGTATTCTCCCGGAGCAGTGGCACACCCATCCTGTACTATCCCAGAGCAGTCCCACACCCATTCTGAACTCTCAAAGAGCAGTCCCACACCCATCCTCTACTCTCCCAGAGCAGTTCCACACCCATCTTGTTCTCCCCAGAGCAGTCCCACCCCATTCTGTACTCTCCCAGAGCACTCCCACACCCATCTTGTACTCCCCCATAGCAGTCCCACGCCATCCTGTACTCTCCCAGAGCACTCCCACACCCATCCTGTACTCTTCCAGAGCACTCCCACACCCATCCTGTACTCTCCCAGAGCAGTCTCACACCCATTCTGAACTCTCCCAGAGCAGTCCCACACCCATTCTGAACTCTCCTTGCCTGGCTGCAAGGAAGCTCTCACTCCAGGGGCGAATTCTGACTCTCCTCTTCTCAAGTTCTAGTTCTAAGACTGATGGAAGTGGAGCTGAAGAGGAATTCTATGGTTTTGAACCATATGGTACATTGTACCATATGGTACCATATCATACAATGGTATATGGTACAATGGTACCATACAGTACAATGTATCGTATGGTACACCAGATGGTTCATTGTACCATATGGTACATTATATCATATGGTACAAGTTACAGGGACCCTATTGGAAATAAGTCTGACTTTTTTTTGTTAGGATCACGGGTCGATATCAGAAACCCTAACAAAATCCTGGGATATGAGATCGACAGATTACTTAACGCCACTTCTCACATCTCTAAAAAAGTGAACCTAGCAAAAGCCGCCTCAGCCAACTATTCAGATTCAAAGAAGCACCAACCCACATCAAGAAGCACCTCTACAAGATGATGATCAGACCTCTGTTGGAATACCCTTGTGTACCACTATCACTAACAACTAAAACCAACAGGCTGCGGCTCCAACAAGTCCAGAACAAAGCCCTCCGCTTTATTACTGGGACCAGATTAAGGGACAAAATCAGAACTGAAGACCTACATGTACAAGAAGAAATCGCTGCAATTAATGTAAGGATAGATAAACTAGCGAAAAGACAGCTATACGACATGCAAGAACTATATGT
>WNWK01017897.1:0-15000 GCA_009830355.1 Cherax destructor
AGTGATGGGGTCTCCTTCAGGGTTGTTGTTGATGGCTATGGTGTCCCTTGTCGGATGCTTATCTCTTAGTGCTTGAGCTGTGGTCTCATCTTTGGGAGCTACAGTGTCGTCACTTGTAATTATTCTGATTGCTCCCACTGTGTTGCCTTCTTCGATTTTTTGCTAACATGTGCGCAAATTTTCTCGTTTTCAGTGGAATTTTTCTTTGGTCTACCTCTGTGATATATATATATATATATATATATATATATATATATATATATATATATATATATATATATATATATATATATATATATATATATATATATATATATATATATATATATATATATATATATATATATATATATATATATATTATATATATATATATATATATATATATCATATATATATATATATATATATATACATATATATATATATAAGCATATATATATATATATATATATATACTATATATATATATATATATATATATATATATATATATATATATATATATATATATATATATATATATATATATATATATATATATATATATATATATATATATATATATATATATATATATATGTCGTGCCGATTAGGTAAAACTTGCGATTTTGGCTTAAATAGCAACGCTCACCTTGCCATATAAGACAAATGAAAATTTGTGTATGCAATAATTTCGCCAAAATCATTCTGAACCTAACGAAAAAATATATTTCATTGTGATTCTTTATTATTAAATTAATGTTAACGTATCTAAAATATATTTAGTTGGGTTAGGCTAAATTAAATTGCGCTTGTTGTAATAAGGTTAGGTAGGTTTTCAAAGTTTCTCTTGGTACAAAATTATAAATTCTTACATTAAAATAAATGAAAAAATATATCTTTAAACGTATAAGAGAAATTTTTAGAAAGGACTTAATTTTAGATGAGTTCTTGCTAATTGACCAGTTTTACCTAATCGGCACGACATATATATATATATATATATATATATATATATATATATATATATATATATATATATATATATATATATATATATATATTAGCACTTTACTGACGTCAGTGTTTATTATAATGCGTTATTGTACATCTGTTTAACTAACCTAACTTAACGTAAATAACATTTACGAAACAATTAGTTAAGTTATTCACGACAAAAATATAAAAATTTCTAGTGGGAGAGACTGCAATTTCTCATCCCCAGAGACCTTGGCGTTCAATGTTTCATCCCCAGAGTCTGTGGCATTACATGTCTCATCCCCAGAGTCCGTGGCATTGCATGTCTTCTCTCCAGTGTCTGTGGCATTACATGTCTCATTCCCAGAGTCCGTAGTGTTGCATGTCTCATCCCCAGAATCCGTGGCATTGCATGTCTCATCTCCAGAGTCCGTGGCATTGCATGTCTCATCTCCAGAGTCCGTGGCATTGCATGTCTCATCTCCAGAGTCCGTGGCATTGCATGTCTCATCTCCAGAGTCCGTGGCATTGCATGTCTCATCTCCAGAGTCCGTGGCATTGCATGTCTCATCTCCAGAGTCCGTATAGTTACCTGTCTTATCCCCAGAGTCCGTGCAAAATACAAAAATAATTACCCTTCTTAGTCATTGTCATTGTTTGTCCAAGGTAAAGTTGTCATTGTTTGTCCAAGGTAAAAGTTGTCATTGTTTGTCCAAGGTAAAAGTTGTCATTGTTTGTCCAAGGTAAAAGTTGTCATTGTTTGTCCAAGGTAAAAGTTGTCATTGTTTGTCCAAGGTAAAAGTTGTCATTGTTTGTCCAAGGTAAAAGTTGTCATTGTTTGTCCAAGGTAAAAGTTGTCATTGTTTGTCCAAGGTGAAAGTTGTCATTGTTTGTCCAAGGTGAAAGTTGTCATTGTTTGTTCAAGGTAAAAGTTGTCATTGTTTGTCCAAGGTAAAAGTTGTGATTGTTTGTCCAAGGTAAAAGTTGTGATTGTTTGTCCAAGGTAAAAGTTGTCATTGTTTGTCCAAGGTGAAAGTTGTCATTGTTTGTCCAAGGTGAAAGTTGTCATTGTTTGTCCAAGGGAAAGTTGTCATTGTTTGTCTTAGGTGAAAGTTGTCATTGTTTGACCAAGGTGAAAGTTGTCATTGTTTGTCAAAGGTGAAAGTTGTCATTGTTTGTCCAAGGTAAAAGTTGTCATTGTTTGCCCTAGGTGAAAGTTGTCATTGTTTGTCAAAGGTGAAAGTTGTCATTGTTTGTCCAAGGTGAAAGTTGTCATTGTTTGTCCAAGGTGAAAGTTGTCATTTTTTGTCCAAGGTGAAAGTTGTCATTGTTTGTCCAAAGTGAAAATTCCGGTGTTCGTCATAGAAAACAACTCTCTCATTGCCTTACTAATTAACTCTTAGCTATTATTTTTCTTAATGAACTCTGCACACTTCTTGGGAGTAAGAAGGAGGAGGATAGTGAGGGTAAAGGTAGGAAGGAAGAGGTACTGTGTATTTTGATGCAGAGTGTGTAGATTCGAATCCTCCTGTGGATATATTATATTATATTATATATATATATATATATATATATATATATATATATATATATATATATATATATATATATATATATATATATATATATTTATATATATATATATGCGAATAGGTAAACTGGTCAGTTAGCAAGAACTCATTTAAAATTAAGTCCTTTCTAAAATTTTCTCTTAAACGTTTAAAGATATATTTTTTTTATTTTTGTTAGTGTAAAAATTAATAATTTTGTGTCAAAAGAACCTTTGAAAACTTACCTAACCTTATTATAACAAGCGCAATTTAATTTAGCCTAATCCAATTAAATATATTTTAGATAAGTTTACAAAAATTTAATAAAAATAAACACAATGAAATATATGTTTTTCGTTTGGTTCAGAATGTTTTTGCAAATTTGCATACACAAATTTTCGCTTGCCTTATTCGACAAGAAGAGCGTTGCTATTTAATCCATAATAGCAAGTTTTACATATTCGGCACGACATATATACATGTACATAGTATATATTGTCAAATTTCTCAATAATGTCATTGTTAAAAAATTACGATACATTTAATATGGATTTATACAAGAACTTCTATATATTTTGGATTTCATATTTTGTTTCATGCGAACGAACTCAATAAAGAAAAAAATACCATATAACACAAAATGTTTTCAAATAAATCTATGTAATTTGAAGGCTGGAACTCCCACGTGATGAATACATGTTAAAATATAAGTTCTTTGCATGTATATATATGTCGTGCCTAATAGGTAAAACTGGTCAATTAGCAAGAACTCATCTAAAATTAAGTCCTTTCTAAAATTTTCTCTTATACGTTTGAAGATATATTTTTTTTAATTTATGTTAATGTAAAAATTTATAATTTTGCACCAAAAGAATCTAAGAATACTTACCTAATCTTAATATAACAAGCGCAGTTTAATTTAGCCTAATCCAACAAAATATATTTTAGATAAGTTTACAATAATTTAATAATAAACAAACACAATTAAATATATTTTTTTCGTTAGGTTCAGAATGATTTCTGCGAAATTATTGCATATACAAATTTTCGCTTGTCTTATATGGCAAGATGAGCGTTGCTATTTAAGCCAAAATCGCAAGTTTTACCTAATCGGAACGAAATATATATATATATATATATATATATGTCGTGCCGATTAGGTAAAACTTCGATTTGCTAAATAGAACGCTCACCTGCCATATAAGACAAGTGAAAATTTGTGATGCAATAATTTCGCCAAAATCCTTCTGAACATAACGAAAAAAATATATTTCATTGTGTTTGTTTATTATTAAATTAATGTTAAAGTATCTAAAATATATTTAGTTGGGTTAGGCTAAATTAAATTGCGCTTGTTGTAATAAGGTTAGGTAGGTTTTCAAAGTTTCTCTTGCACTGTCCTGGCACCTCTGCTGTTTCTAATCCTCATAGCAGACATAGATAAAAACACCCAGCACACTTTTGTATCATCATTTGCAGATGACACTAAAATAAGCATGAAAGTCACTACGGTAGAGGACACTGAAAAATTACAGGAGGACATAAGCAGGGTCTTCCAATGGGCAGTGGAGAACAACATGACGTTCAATGGTGATAAGTTTCAGCTGCTTAGGTATGGAAAAAATGAAGAACTCAAAAGGAACACTATATACAAAACGCAAGAGGGTCACCACATAGAACGAAAGGAACACGTAAAGGACTTGGGAATAATTATGTCTGCTGATCTGTCGTTTAAAGACCATAACAAGACAAAGATCACAACAGCCAGGAAGATGACGGGTGGGTATTGAGAACTTTCAAAACAAGGGAAATAATGCCGATGGTGACACTATTCAAATCGCTAGTGCTCCCTCACTTAGAATACTGCTCAGTGCTGACGGCCCCGTTCAGGGCAGGAGAAATAGCAGAGCTGGAACAAATCCAGAGATCGTTTACGGCTCACATTGAGCCATTGAAACATCTAAATTATTGGGAACGCCTTCAAGTCTTGAACATGTACTCATTGGAGCGGAGGAGAGAGAGATACATGATAATATATACATGGAAAGTACTTGAGGGCCTGGTCCCAAATCTGCACACTGCCATAACAACATACTGGAGTGAGAGATATGGGAGAAAGTGTAAAATAAATCCAGTGAGGAGCAGGGGTGCGGTGGGGACAATACGGGAGCACTGTATTAACATCCGGGGTCCCAGACTATTCAACATCTTACCAGAAGATATCCGAAACACGGCTGGAACCAGTGTAGAAGCCTTCAAGAGGAAACTGGACAAATATCTTCACCAGGTGCCAGATCAACCAGGCTGTGATGGATATGTGGGGCAGCGGGCCTCCAGCAGCAACAGCCTGGTTGACCAGGCAAGCACCAGACGAGCCTGGCCCATGGCCGGGCTCAGAGAGTAGATACTCTCGAAACTCTTCAAAGGTATATCAAAGGTATGGTACAAAATTATAAATTCTTACATTATCATAAATGAAAAAAATATATCTTTAAACGTATAAGAGAAAATTTTAGAAAGGACTTAATTTTAGATGAGTTCTTGCTAATTGACCAGTTTTACCTAATCGGCACGACATATATATATATATATATATATATATATATATATATATATATATATATATATATATATATATATATATATATATATATATATATATATATATATATATATATATATTCATATACATATGTATATACATATAAAAAATTACATTTTAACATGTGTTCGTCACGTGGTAGTTCCAGCCTTCAAATATATATAACGAAGTTCTGAGGAAGAAGAGAGAAACTCAAATTCTTTGGACCTGGAACTGTTCACCGGCATCAAGAATCCCCTCCAAGGAAACATCTGTGCACATTTCCTACTGACAGCTGACTTGAATGCTTATACTGAAAGCTGATGTGCAATGTTTGTTCTGCCAGACTCATCTGAAACGTTTATACTGACAGCTGACCACGAACATTCATACTGACAGCTGACCACCAACATTTATACTGACAGCTGACCACCAACATTTATACTGACAGCTGACCACCAACATTTATACTGACAGCTTACCTGGAAAATTTATTCTAACTACAACCTTGAAAACTTAAGTTTTGACCCTGAATACATAGTGGAAAAAACTTTCTGCCAGGAAGAGGATAAATTGACGTTAAACTGAACTTAAAAAAAAACTTTAGTTTCTGCCACTCTTCACCATAAGGGCTTTCATAAATATTTGATTGACAGGACTGACAGGTGACAGGCGTGGGAACGAGGAGCTGGTGAGGGAAGGGTAGACGGGTAGAGGCCGGTAGGTGGGGTGGTAGGTGGGGAGGTAGGTGGAGTGGTGGTAGGTGAAGTGGTGGTAGGTGGAGTGGTGGTAGGTGGAGTGGTGGTAGGTGGAGTGGTGGTAGGTGGAGTGGTGGTAGGTAGAGTGGTGGTAGATGGAGTGGTGGTAGATGGAGTGGTAGTAGGTGGAGTGGTAGTAGGTGGAGTGGTGGTAGGGGAGTGCTAGGTGATATGGTGTGGTGGTGTTAGTGGTAATGAGTGTGGCGGTAGATAAAAGGTAGAGGTGGTGGTGGCGGTGGTAGTGTTGGTGGTGATGGTATTGTTGGTGATGGTAGTGTTGGTGGTGGTAGGTGAGTAGATGGGGGGTGGTGGTGGTGTTGTTGGGGGTGATGGAGACAAGGGTGTTGGGGAAATTTTCACTGGGCTCCCTCTCCCTTCCTCCCTCCCATATGTTACTCTGGGGAGAAGAAAGAGTGTTTAATAAGGAAAACATATTAGAATATAACATGGAAGAAAAACATGGATAGATAAAACAGGAAAATTAAACAGAGAGAGAGAGAGAGAGAGATAATATATAAGTATTTGACATGTAGCTCTGAGTTGTCATCTATGTTGTTTTACTCACTATTGTATTCTTGTTAATGTATTTTGACAATGTATTGTATCTTGAAATAAATTATATATTATATATATATATATATATATATATATATATATATATATATATATATATATATATATATATATATATATATATATATATATATATGTGTGTGTGTGTGTGTGTGTGTGAGAGAGTGAGTGGTATAAGAGACAAACTTAGAAAGAGAAAGAGAAGAGAGAGAGAGAGAGAGAGAGAGAGAGAGAGAGAGAGAGAGAGAGAGAGAGAAGAGAGAGAGAGAGGAGTCTGCCATTTGCACCTCTGAACCCTCAGTGTTTGCTCACTGCTGGGACAACAACAGCGCTTTGATGGAAGAGGAAGATGGAGGAGAAGAGGAGGAGGAGGAGGAGGAAGAGGAGGAAGAGGTAGATCAACAGCAGCCGAGGAACGAGACTCTGATCCTCCTCTTAAGGGGTGAAGTGCTCTTGATCCAGGGATAATTTCCTTCCACTCTCCGCTTCCTTGGATCAAACCTGAATGCCTTACATTCCTCTACAAAGAAAATCGTTGAAGACGAAACGGGCGAAACGTTGGGATCAAAACGACGATGGGAAGACGATAGTGAAGAATCGACACACGATTTAGAAATAAGCTTTTATGGGGAGAACGTTTCGCTCAGTGTTGAGAAAAACGTTTGTTATAAGGGTCAACATTTATCTGTGTGTAAGACTTCATCAAGTCAGGTTTCGCTCTTTGTAGAGTTTAATCAAGGAATGACGAAACATGATGAAGCTCTAAACTGAGTGGAACGTGACATGACAAAGCTTTACACAGAGCAGATCATGACTTGATAAAGCTCTACACTGAGCGAAACATCGTCCTCATAAAAAGATTGCTTTGGAAAACCAGTGTTTGTTTTTTTTCCGCTCCCTCACAGCAGAAACCCGCGAGCAAACACGATAAAACGCACTTTTCTCGAAGAATAAACCTTATAAACCACGTCGGGGCATCACAGAGTCCGATTTATTTTCCCCGGGACGTCCTATACGAAAAAAATTGCATAAAGGGGGGGGATTTTTTTTTGTCCCCGCTGTATGGTTTTAAGAGGAGGGTGAAGAACGTCAGTCATTATTACGCGAGGTGGGTTCTGTTGGCGTAAATTTCGTTCTGTGAGTGAGTTTTGGCTCTCTCTCTCTCTCTCTCTCTCTCTCTCTCTCTCTCTCTCTCTCTCTCTCTCTCTCTCTTACTTTCGGTAAAGATAGTTGGAATTGTCTTTGGATTTTTTTTTGCTGCTTCTTTCTTTACAGGGTGGATTTTTTTTTCAGTTTATTTTATTTTGGCACGTGTCTTTCGTGTTGTCTGCTGCTTTTTTCTGTTAGCTCTCTCTCTCTCTCTCTCTCTCTCTCTCTCTCTCTCTCTCTCTCTCTCTCTCTCTCTCTCTCTCTCTCTCTCTCAGAAAAAACTAAAAAGGTATGCAATTATTTTGAGCAAAATTTTTAATTTTCATGAGAGATAACGTTTTAAAATAGTCTCGACTAACTGTTTCACAGGAAAATGGTGGTTGTGGTGTTGGTTGTGGTTGTGGTGGTGGTTGTGGTTGTGGTGGTGGGTGTGGTTGTGGTGGTTGTGGTGGTGGTTGTAGTGTTGGTGGTGGTTGTGGTTGTGGTGATGGTTGTTGTTGTGGTGGTTGTGGTTGTGGTGGTTGTGGTAGTGGTTGTAGTGTTGGTGGTGGTTGTGGTTGTGGTGATGGTTGTTGCGGTGGTGGTTGTGGTTGTGGTGGTTGTGGTGATGGTTGTGGTTGTGGCGGTGGTGGTGGTTGGCAGGTTGGTTGGTTGGTTGGTAAGTAAGAAGGTTGGTTGTTGCTGTTGTTGGTATAGTTTTTGTTGTGACTTGCATGGTAGTGGTCAGGATGGCAAGAGCCTGTCTCGTCTCCTCTTCTGGTTTACCTATCTCCTTTCCAATCCACTAGACTCCATTGTTGGTGGAATTGAACTCCAACAGCCACTTGCTAGGACACATCAGGAGTCAGTCCACATCTTTCCGGAGCCTCTCTCTGCCGTCTCCCGTTTTTATCCTCAGTAATTAACGTGTCAATATGAGCTGCTGGTTATGTGTGTGCCAGTGTGTGTGTGAGTGTTTGGGTGCTAGTGATCAATGCCTATGGCTTATCCCTCGATTATATGCAACCGGTTTCACAAATTCCCTCTCTCTATTATTGACCTAGTCGTATCTATCCTTAAAACTGTGTTTCATCATCATCTTGGTGATTTCAATTTCTGACAAACCTGAGGTCGCAGAAAAAACACCGGGACATAGTGTTTGGTGTGTTCTGATGTGTATGTGTGTGTGTATGTGTGTGTGTGTGTGTGTGTGTGTGTGTGTGTTTGTGTGTGTGTGTGTGTGTTTTGCAGAGGCATCTTAATTTAATATCGATTAGTATTAATTGGGTTATGGTCGTCTGGCTCCCATAAAAAAAAACACCGCCGTGTTTGGTGTCTGTATCGCATTTCGACTCATCGATATCTGATTTAATTTGCCTTTATTCTTAAAAGGAATTATTTTTATCCAATATTTAGTCACCAGAAGACTAAATATTGGACACTAAATAGGTGAGAGTATTTTTTTACATTCTGACGAGAGTGGCAATGTACACTGACCTTTTCATACCGAGCTGGTTATTTTTTTTTTCCAGAGTACCAGTACTCTGTAAACAGTACTCTGTAAATATTGTACAGCCATAATTAGTGTAACGAGGAAAGTCTTACCCTCTACGTAATTGTTTCTCCTGACTTGTTTGACCATCCTTCACGGGTGATTTAGTGTTCTATGTGATAATGAAGGTTATTAGTGCTATCTCCGCTAGCCACACCTCGGGTCCCTCCTACCACCACTACTACTGCTACCACCACCACCACCACCACCACTACTACTAACACTACCACAGCAACACCAACACCACCACAACTTTACTAACACCACCTCCACTACTACTACTACTAC
Source organism: Cherax destructor (assembly GCA_009830355.1). NCBI lineage: Eukaryota > Metazoa > Arthropoda > Malacostraca > Decapoda > Parastacidae > Cherax > Cherax destructor. The sequence continues at coordinate 9,391 of WNWK01017897.1, forward strand.
TACTACTATCTCTGGACACCACTATTATTAACTCCTCCAGCACTCACTCCTACACCACCACTACTCCCAACATCTCCATCCAAGCCCCCCCCCCCCCACCACTATTACAAGCGCCTCCACCACTACTAATAACGCCTCCGTCGCCACCACTACCCCTCGACTCTACAACCACAACACCCCTCTCCCCACCTCCACCACCCCAACCACACAACACAAGACAATCAGTGTGAGTTTGAGTGAGTGTCACTCTGTTCCCTTACATTTCATGACGCTGTTTAAGTCAATATCTTTCTTCACCTGGTTAGTTCCCTGTACATTGTTCCATGGACACTGTATCACGTACACTGTTCCACGTACACTGTACCACGTACACTGTACCACGTACACTCAACCACATACACTGTACCACGTACACTCATCTTCATACAGTGTGCCACATACACTCAACCACATACAGTCTACCGTGCATACTCCACCACGTACAGTATACATAGTACACTGCATGTAGTACAATGGTATACGTGGTACAAAGTACCACCCACATCGTAACATGGGTACTCTTCAGCAGAAATGAATGAAGAATGAAGAGAATGTCTCTGTAACTGAACCCTAGGGCCTCACACCTCTACATTCCTTTTCCTTCGCGTCATCTCAAAAGCAATTGTGACCTGCTTTCGCTTGTTCATGGTAGATCAATCTTGCTAGTTTATGACTGATGCTACTGAGGTCAGTGGACATCTTCTCTCTTGTTTATAGTGGTGAAAAACAGAAGTTATCTGTATGGAGTTCTTGTCTGAGGTGACGTGGATGGTTGATGTGAGTCATTCCATAACAAGGGATCAAGCACGTCCCCTGGTGGTATGCTGAGAACTACTGAGAGAGGTCGACCTTGAAGGTTGTAGTTCACAAACTCGTTCATTATCATTCATTATCCCTTTCACCTCTATTCTCTCTCTCTCTGTCTGTCTGTCTGTCTCTCTCTCTCTCTCTCCTTCCATATCTTGCCTCTCACTCATTCTTTTCTTGCACTTCGTTCACTCACCCCTTCCCTTCTCTTCTTTCAGCTTACCAAATTCCCTCTTTTATTTTCCCATCTCTCTAAAGTCTCTCTGTCTTATTCAAGTTTCTCTGCACATTTTTATCATCCTGCCTCTCCTCCACCTCCTCCTCCTCCTCCTCCTCCTGCTATTTCTGTTATTCCTCCTGCTTCTGCTCCCTGTGCTTCTCCGGCTGCCGCTACTGCTGCTGTTCCTCCTCCTCTTCCTATTCCTCCTCTTCTAGCTCCTCCTCCTCCTCTTCCTCCTCCTCTAGCTCCTCCTCCTCTTCCTCCTCCTCTAGCTCCTCCTCCTCTCACCTTCATGGATCCACTCATGCAGGAAGACATATAGCTGACGTAAGCCTTGAAAGGAAGGGAGAGATGGAGGGAGGGAGGGAGGGAAGATGAGAAGACGGGAGGGAGGGAAGGTGAGAGGAAGGGATGGAGGGAGAGAGGGAAGGTGAGAGGAAGGGAGGGAGGGAAGGTGAGAGGAAGGGAGGGAGGGGAGAAGAAGAGTGGAGTACATGGATGAATAGACTGAGGAAGTGAGGGAAGGAGAGATGGAATAAAGGAGAGAGAAGAAGGGAGGGAGGAAGGGAAAGAGGGAGGGAAGAAGAGAGGGTGGATGACAGGAAAAGAGATAGAGAGAGGATCTGAGAGAGAGTGAAGGAAGAAATGAGGGAAGTAAGGAAGAGAAGAAAGGAGAAGGAGGAGAGAGGGAGAAAAGAAGGGAGAAGAAGAAGAGAGGGAGGAAGGCAAATAAGAAGAGAGGGAGGAAGGAAGGAAGGATAGAGAGAGAGAGAGAGAGAGAGAGAGAGAGGTGCTGGTATTCCATCTGGTGTGATCCTTCTTGCTGAGGTTCGTACCATGCACGGAGTTGTCTCGCGTCTCATGTTAACACAGGAGAGGCAGGTGTGGCATCTCTGGGATGCCACCATGCTTCATGGCCTCTTTCTCCTATTCTATATATTATTATTATTATTATTATTATTATTATTATTATTATTATTATTATTATTTATTCATAAATTTATTTTTCACTTATTTACCTTCTTTTTCTACATCATTCTCTTTTCTTTCTTCCACTTCGCCAGCATTATATTTTTTCCCCCTTTCTTCTCCCTCTCTCTCTTCCAAATTCCACTGATTATTTCATCAGTTGGTGAAAGAGAATATATTATACATAAATCAACCAGTCAATCAGTCAACTGTTTCCCACACGATACATGACTCGTACAAAACTCGTCTGACTTTACATGACTCGTACAAAACTCGTCTGACTTTACATGACTCGTACAACACTCGTCTGACTTTACATGACTCGTACAAAACTCGTCTGACTTTGCATGACTCGTACAAAACTCGTCTGACTTTGCATGACTCGTACAAAACTCGTCTGACTTTGCATGACTCGTACAACACTCGTCTGACTTTGCATGACTCGTACAAAACTCGTCTGACTTTGCATGACTCGTACAAAACTCGTCTGACTTTACATGACTCGTACAAAACTCGTCTGACTTTACATGACTCGTACAAAACTCGTCTGACTTTACATGACTCGTACAAAACTCGTCTGACTTTGCATGACTCGTATGGAGAGTTGCTGAGGTGTGGAGAGCAACCCGGACGAGCAGTCATATTCCTCGACAGTGAATTGTGAGTCATTCAGTCAGTAATTCAGAGTCTACTTCTAAAGTGATCATCACTTTAGAAGTAGACGCGTTCTTGTTATTTTGTCTATGGGGAAGTGCTATGCAGAAATGTATGCACACTATGTGTTTGTGTTTGTGTGTGTGTGTGTGTGTGTGTGTGTGTTTGTGTGTGTGTGTGTGTGTGTGTGTGTGTGTGTGTGTGTGTGTGTACTCACCTAGTTGTGGTTGCAGGGGTCTAGACATAGCTCCTGGCCCCGGATGTGTGGTGTGTGTGGGTGTGTGTGGGTGTGCGGGTGTGTGGGGGTGTGCAGGTGTGGGTGTGTGTGTGTGTACTCACCTATTTGTACTCACCTATTTGTGGTTGCCAGGGTCGAGTCATAGCTCCTGGCCCCACCTCTTCACTGATTGCTACTAGGTCCTCTCTCTCCTTGCTCCATGAGCTTTATCAAACCTCGTCTTAAAACTATGTATGGTTCCTGCCTCCACTACGTCACTTTCTAGGCAATTCCACTTCCTGACAACTCTATGACTGAAGAAATACTTCCTAACATCCCTTTGACTCATAGGAGTTTTTAATTTCCAATTGTGACCCCTTGTCTCTGTGTTCCCTCTCTGGAACATCTTGTCTCTCTCCACATTATCTATTCCTCGCAGTATTTTATACGTCGTTATCATGTCTCCCCTAACCCTCTTGTCATCTAGTGTCGTCAGGCCTATTTCCCTTAACCTTTCTTCGTAGGACAATCCCCTTAGCTCTGGGACTAATCTTGTTGCAAACCTTTGCACTTTCTCTAATTTCTTGACGTGCTTGACCAGGTGTGGGTTCCAAACAGGTGCTGCATACTCCAGTATAGGCCTGACGTATATGGTGTACAGAGTCTTGAACGATTCCTTAGTGAGGCATTGGAACGCTATTCTTAGGTTTGCCAGCCGCCCGTATGCTGCAGCAGTTATCTGATTGATGTGTGCCTCAGGAGATGTGCTCGGTATTATGCTCACCCCAAGATCTTTTTCCTTGAGTGAGGTTTGCAGTCTTTGGCCACCTAGACTATACTCTGTCTGCGGTCTTCTTTGCCCTTCCCCGATCTTCATGACTTTACATTTGGCAGGGTTAAATTCAAGGAGCCAGTTACTGGACCAAGCTTGTAGCCTGTCCAGGTCTCTTTGTAGTCCTGCCTGATCCTCGACTGATTTAATTCTTCTCATTAACTTCACATCATCTGCAAACAGGGACACTTCTGAGTCTATCCCTTCCGTTATGTCATTCACATATACCAAAAACAGTACAGGTCCTAGGACTGACCCTTGTGGAACCCCACTCGTCACAGGTGCCCACTCTGACACCTCGTCACGTACCATGACTCGTTGTTGCCTCCCTGTCAGATATTCTCTGATCCATTGCAGTGCCTTTCCTGTTACGTGTGTCTGATCCTCTAGCTTTTGCATTAATCTCTTGTGAGGAACTGTGTCGAACGCCTTCTTGCAGTCCAAGAAAATGCAGTCTATCCACCCCTCTCTCTCGTGTCTTCTGTTATCTTGTCATAAAACTCCAGTAGGTTTGTGACACAGGATTTTCCTTCCCTGAAACCGTGCTGGTTGTCGTTTATAAGCTTGTGTCTTTCTAGGTGCTCCACCACTCTCCTCCTGATGATCTTCTCCGTGACTTTGCATACTATACACGTCAGTGACACAGGTCTGTAGTTTAATGCCTCGTGTCTGTCTCCTTTCTTAAAAATTGGGAGTACATTTGCCATCTTCCACGCCTCAGGTAGTTGCCCAGTTTCAATGGCTGTGTTGAAGATTTGTGTTAGTGGCACACACAACATCTCTGCTCCCTCTCTAAGGACCCACGGAGAAATGTTGTCCGGTCCCACCACTTTTGAGGTATCGAGTTCACATAGCAGCTTCTTCACCTCCTCCTCGATTGTGTGTATTTCATCCAGCACTTGTTGGTATACCTCCCTATTCTGAATTCCTGGAGTCCTTCCTGTCTCCTCTGTATATACTTCTTTAAATCTCATGTTGAGCTCCTCACATACCTCTTGGTAGTTTCTTGTGAACTCCCCACCTTCTTTCCTCAGCCTGATTACCTGGTCCTTGACTGTTGTTTTCCTCCTGATGTGGCTATACAACAGCTTCGGGTTAGACTTGACTTTTCATGCTATATCATTTTCATATTGGTATTAGGGAAACCTGGAAGTCACGATTGAAAGTGCAATTAAAACAGTGGAAGTTAGAGGCAGTGGAAGTTAAATAAAATGGAAGTCAAATACAGTGGAAGTTAGAGGCAGTGGAAGTTAAATACAGTGGAAGTTAAATATGGTGGAGTTAAATACTGTGGAAGTTAGAGGCAGTGGAAGTTAAATACAGTGGAGTTAAATACAATGGAAGTTAGAGGCAGTAGAAGTTAAATACAGTGGAGTTAAATACAGTGGAAGTTAGAAACAATGGAAGTTAAATACAGTGGAGTTATATGCAGTGGAAGTTAGAGGCAGTGGAAGGTAAATACAGTGGAGTTAAATACAGTGGAAGTTAAAGGCAGTGGAAGTTAAATACAGTGGAAGTTAGAGGCAGTGGAAGTTAAATACAGTGAAAGTTAGAGGCCGTTGAAGTTAAATACAGTGGAAGTTAGAGGCAGTGTAAGTTAAATGCAGTGTAAGTTAAATACAATGGAAGGTAAATACAGTGGAGTTAAATACAGTGGAAGTTAAAGGCAGTGGAAGTTAAATACAGTGGAAGTTAGAGGCAGTGGAAGTTAAATACAGTGAAAGTTAGAGGCCGTTGAAGTTAAATACAGTGGAAGTTAGAGGCAGTGGAAGTTAAATACAGTGGAAGTTAAATATAGTGGAAGTTAAATACAGTGGAAGTTAAATACAGTAGAAGTTAAATACAGTAGAAGTTAAGTACAGTGGAAGTTAG
>WNWK01017897.1:20000-41316 GCA_009830355.1 Cherax destructor
CTCAACTTACAACACAGATGCAACATCTGCCTTCAGGGGTTCTTGAAACACTGTGATGAGGTGCCATTTTTCCAAATTTCAAGAGCTTAACGAGCCTTTAAATGCCATAGTTTGTTAAGATGTCTAAGAACCGCTTATTAAAATGCTTACCGGGCGGTACTGTAATGATCTGTCGAATAACAAAAAAGGCACAATGGTCCAAGTCGGACCGAAACGTCGTCGTAAGATCCTCTCTTCTATGTGCGGGTTGTGTGTGTAATGATCTGTTGGGTTGTGCTGGTTATAATATATATATAAATATATATACTATATATATCCTCAATTACTGGGAACGCTTTAAGTTCCTAAACGTGTACTCCCTGGAACGCAGGCGGGAGAGATACATTATTATATACACTTGGAAAATCTTAGAGGGATTAGTACCAAACTTGCACACGAGTGTCACTTACTATGAAAGCAAAAGACTCGACAGACGATGCAACATCCCCCCAATGAAAAGCAGGGGTGCCACTAGCACGTTGAGAGACAACACAATAAGTGTCAGGGGCCCAAGACTGTTCAACTGCCTCCCAGCATACATAAAGGGGATTATCAATAGACCCCTTGGCTGTCTTCAAGCAGGCACTGGACAGGCACCTAAAGTCGGTGCCTGACCAGCCGGGCTGTAGTTCGTACGTTGGACTGCGTGCGGCCAGCAGTAACAGCCTGGTTGATCAGGCTCTGATCCAACATGAGTCCTGGTCACAGACCGGGCCGCAGGGGCGTTGACCCTGGAACTCTCTCAGGTAAACTCCAGGTAATATATATATATATATATATATATATATATATATATATATATATATATATATATATATATATATATATATATATATATATATTAATATATATATATATATATATTAAATATATATATATATATATATATATATATATATATATATATATATATATATATATATATATATATATACATATATTAAATATATATATATATATATATATATATATATATATATATTTTTTTTTTTTTTATTTTATTAACACATCGGCCGATTCCCACCAAGGCAGGGTGGCCCGAAAAAGAAAAACTTTCATCATCATTCACTCCATCACTGTCTTGCCAGAAGGGTGCTTTACACTACAGTTATAAAACTGCAACATTTACACCCCTCCTTCAGAGTGCCGGCACTGTACTTCCCATCTCCAGAACTCAAGTCCGGCCTGCCGGTTTCCCTGAATCCCTTCATAAATGTTACTTTGCTCACACTCCAACAGCACGTCAAGTATTAAAAACCATATGCCTCCATTCACTCCTATCAAATACGCTCACACATGCTTGCTGGAAATCCAAGCCCCTCGCACACAAAACTTCCTTAAATATATATAATATATATATATATATATATATATATATATATATATATATATATATATATATATATATATATATATTATATATATATATATATATATATATATATATATATATATATATATTATTTTATTTTTTTTTTTTTATTTTATTAACACATCGGCCGATTCCCACCAAGGCAGGGTGGCCCGAAAAAGAAAAACTTTCATCATCATTCACTCCATCACTGTCTTGCCAGAAGGGTGCTTTACACTACAGTTATAAAACTGCAACATTTACACCCCTCCTTCAGAGTGCCGGCACTGTACTTCCCATCTCCAGAACTCAAGTCCGGCCTGCCGGTTTCCTGAATCCCTTCATAAATGTTACTTTGCTCACACTCCAACAGCACGTCAAGTATTAAAAACCATATGCCTCCATTCACTCCTATCAAATACGCTCACACATGCTTGCTGGAAATCCAAGCCCTCGCACACAAAACTTCCTTTACCCCTCCCTCCAACCTTTCCTAGGCCGACCCTACCCCGCCTTCCCTCCACTACAGATTTATACACCTCGAAGTCACTCTGTCTCGTTCCATTCTCTCTACATGTCCAAACCACCTCAACAACCCTCCTCAGCTCTCTGGACAATCGTTTTGGTAATCCGCACCTCCTCCTAATTTCCAAACTCCGAATTCTCTGTATTATATTCACACCACACATTGACCTCAGACATGACATCTCCACTGCCTCCAGCCTTCTCCTCGTTGCAACATTCATCACCCATGCTTCACACCCATATAAGAGCGTTGGTATAACTATACTCTCATACATTCCCTCTTTACTTCCATGGACAAGGTTCTTTGTCTCCACAGACTCGAAGTGCTCCACTCACCCTTTTCCCTCATCAATTCTATGATTCACCTCATCCTTCATAGACCCATCCGCCGACATGTCCACTCCCAAATATCTGAATACATTCACCTCCTCCATACTCTCTCCCTCCAATCTGATATCCAATCTTTCGTCACCTATTCTTTTTGTTATCCTCATCACCTTACTCTTTCCTATATTCACTTTCAATTTTCTTCTTTTACACACCCTACCAAATTCATCCACCAACCTCTGCAGCTTCTCTTCAGAATCTCCCAAAAGCACAGTGTCATCAGCAAAAAGCAACTGTGACAACTCCCACTTTGTATTTGCTTCTTTATCTTTTAGCCCAACACCTCTTGCCAAGACCCTCGCATTCACTTCTCTTACAACCCCATCTATAAATATATTGAACAACCACGGTGACATCACACATCCTTGTCTAAGGCCCACTTTTACTGGGAAATATATATATATATATATATATATATATATATATATATATATATATATATATATATGCATAAATCCCACAAACATGATACGTTACTATGAGTCTCCCTTCTCGGTGTTTTCCATGTTCCAGGCGATTACAGCTCACCGTCCCAAAATACTAATCATCTGGGTAATGACTCTTCCCTTAAGCCGATTTCTGGTACCCAGGAGCAACATATTAATTCCGCGGCTTGACTGTCCTCGTTGCTGTGGAAGACACAGCACAGGCTCCAGGCTCCTGTGGGTGTAGCGCTTGTAGGCGGTGACTGTGGGGATGTGGGGGAGTTGGGGAGGTGGGGGTTGAGCTGTTTCTGATAGGCGTAACCCTCGTGGAGGACAAGATTGAGTGTGGGGTTTGGGGTTGCCGATGGTTTGTCAGTGTACTCACCTAGTTGTGGTTGCAGGGGTCGAGTCATAGCTCCTGGCCCCGCCTCTTCACTGGCCGCTACTGTGTGTGTGTGTGTGCATGGTGTGTGTGTGTGTGTGTGTGTGTGTATGTGTGTGTGTGTGTGTGTGTGTGTGTGTATGTGTGTGTGTGTATGTGTGTGTCTTTTCTATGCTCTACCATCTATAAGTTCTCTTTATTCCCTCTCTCCCTTTCCCTTATGTCACCCCTTCCCCTCATGTCACCCCTTCCCCCTCACCTCATGTCACCCCTTCCCCTCTTGTCATCCCTCCCCTCATCAATCTCTCTCGTAAAGCAAATAAGAGAAGGCAAATATTAAAACCTTTTCGTTGTGGTTGATCCTCTTAGTGTCTGACAGCAAGAATTAGTAGTAGCCTCTGTGGCTATCTGTGTTGACAGCCTCCTCCACCTCTCCCATCTCTCTCATCCATCCCCTCCTCTCTGATCCTTCTCTCTCTCCTCTTTCCTGCCTCCCACAACTGAAAAGCTGATTTAGCTAAATTAATCTAATCTCTGCTTTACTGACGTATTTATCATCAAAATTTCCACAAGGGTTAGGTTAAGGGTTCCTACCTTTATTTACACTCTATGAGCTGTTACCTACATCAGCTCTCTCTCTCTCTCTCTCTCTCTCTCTCTCTCTCTCTCTCTCTCTCTCTCTCTCTCTCTCTCTCTCTCTCTCTCTCACTCCTGTTGATGAACCATTACAAAAGCAATTTTGTCTCAATAGATAAGCTTGACCCAGCAACAATAAGCTTGCTGGGGTCGCACAACGCCTGGGGAGTGGCAAACAATCAGATCTGATCCAGCAAAGAGGAGGGGGACCTCCAATTCCCTGGATCAGGTACCTTTCTCCGGGTTCGAGGCAACCCTCTTGAAGAGGCATTAATGAGAGTGTTTCAAGCCCCTCAATAGCAGTGGCAGCTGTTGGTGTGATCCCCAGGCGGTCGTGGAATTGCTTAATGTATTGCTTTTCGGGAAGCGCTAAGCCCGTGTGGGGGTCATTCAGGGCAAGGTGTGCTGGAGGGTCCAGCCTCCGTTGTTTTATAGCGGCATCTTTCACTGTCCGGAGAGGCTGCACCTATTGCTGCTTTATTGAATACGGTCACATGGTCATTATTATCAATCGCTGTTTTAGATTTTCAAAATTATTAATATTCTTATAATAACAACAACAACAATAATAATAATATTAATAATAATAATAATAATAATAATAATAATAATAATAATAATAATAATAATAATAATAATAATAATGATAATAATAATAATAATGATAATAATAATGATAATAATAATAATAATGATAATAATAATAATAATGATAATAATAATAATAATGATAATAATAATAATAATAATGATAATAATAATAATAATGATAATAATAATAATAATTATAATAATGATAATAGTAATAATAATAATAATAATAATAATAATAATAATAAAATTATTATAATTATTATTATTATTATTACTGTACAATTAAAAGATGTAGGTACAGAAACACAAGTTCCTTTTGATCACGTCATGGGCAGTGTCATTACTTTAGAAACAGAGCTGATGATATTATATATATATATATATATATATATATATATATATATATATATATATATATATATATATATATATATATATATATATATATATGCAAAAGATCACAGTAAACAGGTGATATCAAAATATGCAAGACAACCACTATGAATAAATAGAAGAATTCCAAGCGCTTTCGTGACTACTAACATTATCAAGGAACTTGTCATGTTTCCTTTTATAGTTCCTTGATAATGTGAGTAGTCACGAAAGCACTTGGAATTCTTCTATTTTTTCATAGTGGTTGTCTTCATATATATATATATATATATATATATATATATATATATATATATATATGCTAGGAATTCGCAAGAGCAGGCGAAATATTCACAAACACTGATCTCTGGCCGACGGAGACTCGAACCTACGAACCTCATGACAAGGTACGCAGTGCTTTACCGACCGTACCACACTGGTCAATACCTTGGCATCCAGCTTTCGCTAGACGTTATTCCAAGGCAGCCAGCTTTCAGGCAGGTGGCTTACAGCTTTTCATCTCATCCCCTGCATGCATCGACACAACTAGAGATTTTTACAATGCTAGGAATTCGCAAGAGCAGGCGAAATATTCACAAACACTGATCTCTGGCCGACGGAGACTCGAACCTACGAACCTCATGACAAGGTACGCCTGCTCTTGCGAATTCCTAGCATTGTAAAAATCTCTAGTTGTGTCGATGCATGCAGGGGATGAGATGAAAAGCTGTAAGCCACCTGCCTGAAAGCTGGCTGCCTTGGAATAACGTCTAGCGAAAGCTGGATACCAAGGTATTGACCAGTGTGGTACGGTCGGTAAAGCACTGCGTACCTTGTCATGAGGTTCGTAGGTTCGAGTCTCCGTCGGCCAGAGATCAGTGTTTGTTATATATATATATATATATATATATATATATATATATATATATATAAATCGGTAGGAAAATTTTGGGAAGGGTATTTGACGTGCTGTTTTTATTTCAGCAATAAAACTGCTTAGCTGCACTTGTGTTGTGGAGGCGAATAGCACAGAGCTGCACTTTAAAGGATGTGTTTATATGCTGCAGTTTAGACGGTCATGTGAACTGTGCTGTCCGAGCCCTTCTCTACAGTTAGTGAACGAATGATGGTGAATGTGTTTCCACCTTTGGGTCACCACACACTGCAATTTCACACACGTTTTTCACATCAATATTATCATGTTCCTAGATGATGTGTCCTTAGGCAGCAATATTATTCGTTTGCTGCCTGAGGGATGCCCAAGGAAGCAGAGATCACTGAATGGGAGCGCAGAGTAATTTACACACACACACACACACACTGATCACTGCCTCGTTTCACTAATTCCCTTGGTACCATTGGCGTGACAAAGATGAATGTGCGACGTGTTAGACAGCCTTGGGTGAGACAGGTCAGTGCAATACAGATCTGTATAAGATTGTTCTGTGTTAGGCAACCCTTTGAAAGACAGCACTGTAAATACTACGTTACCTGTGCCCTTTCTATCAGATACGGGAACAACAAAACAAATGCAAAGGGAAACAAAGTTAATTGATATGAACTATTATAGATGTGTCTATGTCAGGGAAAACATTTAAAGAACAAAAGACGAAGAAGAAGTGTTGAAATCATGACCAAATCCTAGGCAATAGTGGATTGAGGAAGGAGCATGAACTAATCTAGGCAGAGCTCCATCAAGTCATGAATTGCCAAAGCTCCATACAGACCGATGCGTTGTCTCAATAGAATCTTCTGCCGTTTGAATCTGTCTTCACTCACAGAGTCCAAATCTGGCCACGCGCGCAAAGAAACTCGAGTTAGTTCAGAGGTTTGCAACAAGACTAGTCCCAGAGTTAAGGAAAATGAACTATGATGAGAGGATTTAACAGTGTGGTTAGGAACTGTTTGAAATGCGATAACCATTTGCAAGGGAGTGCAGACGGGACCTAAAAACACAAATGAGTCACAGGATGTTATGATTCACTTCTTTAGTCTCAAGGTGGTAAAGAAAAGGTTTGAAAGATTAAGAAGTGGAGTAGGTACCCTTAATACAGTTTCAAGACAAGATATAACAGGGCCTAATAGACTATGGACCAATATTAACAGTCAATTGCAGGTTAAGAGACTGGACCAGGAGCTGGGACTCGACCACTGTAAGTTAAACTTTGTGAGTATATTAAGTCATGACTTAAACTCAAACTTTCTCAAACTTCCACAACCAATAAAGTATTTTTTTCGACGCTTGAAAAAACTAAATAGTCCATCTCGTCAGTCTATCAAGAACTCGACTTTAGGAAAAAGTAAATGCACTCTCTGCCTGAGTGCACTTTTTTCACACCCTATTTTTTAAGTTACAGCTCGTAAAACATATTCTCAAAATAGCTGACTAATGTTTATATCAATGTTCCCAATCCCTTACTACTACTTCGTCCTAAATGATCATCAATACCATATCTTCAATACCATCCACGTCCATCCAGTCTTCAAATAATCCAAGCGATTTACTAATCGATCCTATCTGTCTAGTTTCCTCCAATCTCAGAGATTCACTAATCGTCCATACGCATTCAGTCTTCGTGTAAATTCCACAGATTCACTAAATTTTCCATAACCGTCTGATGTTGAATCTTTGCGGTAGTGAGATATTTTGTTGACCTTGCAGACTGCACTCCCAGGTGGGGAGCAAGACGAGGCTGCGAGTGGTGGCGGTGGTTGGTGGTGGTGGTGATTGTGGATGTCGTGGTAGTGATTGCGGTGATGTTAGTAGTGGTGGTGATGACTGTGGTTGTGGTGGTAGTGATTGCGGTGGTGATTGTGATTGTGGCGGTGTTAGCAGTTGTAATGGTGGGGATTGTGGTTGTGGTGGTAGTGTTGCGGTGGTGATGGTGATTGTGGTGGTAGTGTTAGTAGTGGTGGTAGTGGTTGGTGGTGAGTGTAGTGGTTGTGCTGGAAAGCTAGACGAGGAGATGCTGGAATGGAACCCCCATACACAGTTTCAAGAGGAGGTATGATGGGAACCAGACGACCATAACCAAATTAATACCAATCGATATCAAATTAAGATGCTTCTGCAAACACACACACTATGACTCGACCCCTGCAACCACAACTAGGTGAGCACACACACACACACACATACATGTGAACTTCATTGCATATTCCCAGGGGATTTAAGCGAATTAGTCATATCGGCTTGCAACGCCTTCTTTATGCACACAGTTTATGGAATTGGATCCAGCCGCCTGAACCGCTTGAACCCCACTGTCTCCACGACCTAATCCTCCAGAGGCGATGCTCGCGACCTTTTGCTTAGCAATTAAATAATTCCGCAGTACATTTGTGACCTGTTTCGTTTATGAAGCTCTTTCAGCAGCTATTTACATAAGCCTTTGTTGCATTTGCAATTGCTCATCTGTGAGAAGATTAGTAAGAGATGGATTTGATTTCCTTTGCATGATAAAATTATATTTGGTATAGACAAGGGAAATTTTGATTATTTTTTACCTTGAAAAATCTTGGGATTTCTCTGTCGGATTCATTAATATATGTTATTGTTTTGTAAAGCAGTTATAGTCATACATTCTTAACTGTCATTAAACTGGTTAAAAAAAATCAACGACCTTTCAGAGACAGTGATCCTCTTACTCTTGTTGTTGTTGTTGTTGTTGTTGTTGTTCTTCTTCTTCTTCTTCTTCTTCTTCTTCTTCTTCTTCTTCTTCTTCTTCTTCTTCTTCTTCTTCTTCTTCTTCTTCTTCTGAATGTGAATTTTCGATTCCTCTGCTATCATTCCAATGTATTCTTCTTCTCTTTCTCCCACTCCTCTCTTGTGTATGATGTCTTACAGGTGGAGGCTCAGCGCAACCACAATTTAGTGCTGGTAATGGGTCATACGAGAAGCCTGGCAAGAGTTGTAACGCAATTGATGTAAGGTACTCCAGCTTAGTGAGTGAAAGTGATACACTGGAGGAACATCCAGAGAGAGAGAGAGAGAGAGAGAGAGAGAGAGAGAGAGAGAGAGAGAGAGAGAGATACAGACAGACAGCTTTCTGCTGTCTCAAAGGACAGCAGTAAACCCTCTCGGTTATCCTCTATCCGCGTGCCTCCTCCAGTGTGGCTACCTCCTGGGCTAGGTACTTACACGGCTCGCTCCTCCGTCCCAAGTGACTCCGATGTATCAGTTAGCCAATGACAAGCGTCCCCAAGGTGACCTGTAAGCTCTAACAAGCACCTCAGGGCAGTTAGCTCTCTCGCAGCCTCCCTGATTGGCCAGAATAAAACCGGCCAGCCCATGGGGAAAGGTGAGAAGAAAAAGGAATAGTGAAGAAAGGCAGAAGCCATTTTCCCCCGTGTCCCACACCCCATCTTCTATACAATATCGCTCCAGATATTAGCAGTGTGTGTGCTATCTAATGCTGGTGCACATTGTGTTTTGGTTATACCCAGTAAAGTTTCTTATGTGAATAAATGGTTTACAAAACGGACCAGCTTATAAATGAGACACTTGTGCAACATTTGGGCAGGTTTATTCTGGAAACGTTTCGCCCGCCAGTGGCTTCTTCAGGTCAATGTAGAGAAAGGTGGAACATATGGATGACACTGCCGCAGCCTTCATCCCTTGTGGATGTCCAGTTACATGACACTGAACTTCGGCGTGTGTTTTCCCTGAAGTACTTTTACTCTCTTCTCTGAGGCTGTCGGTCCCCAGTCAGTTCTACAAGTGGTGGTACCTCCTTATATGTGCACACACACACACACAACACACACACACACACACACACACACACACACACACACACACACACACACACACACACACACACACACATATATATATATATATATATATATATATAACAACACTGCCACTAGCCGGGGGATCGAACCCGTAATGTTTTAGCCCGCCTCATGGTGAGCGAAAATTCACGACGCTCTAACCCACTTGACTATACAATCCTACCCACTGGGTAGGATTGTACTTCAGGAAAAACACACGCCGAAGTTCAGTGTTATATAACTCAGTCAATATCCACAACGGATGAAGACTGCAGCTGTGTCATCCATATTGTGAAGCTGCGTCCACTAATAACACTCATAGCATAAAATTTGCAATAACAACAGTGTAACAGTCAGTCAGCCGGGAATCGAATTAGAGCGTTCCATTACCTCGTTAGCGAGTTACAGAGGTGAGTGCGAATAGAGGTTCCATTGTTGTCCCATTGGTTAGAAGGGTGTCCACCACTCTACTGGAACTCTTCTCTTGTTTACATGTTGTTGTTGTTGTTGTTTTCTTCTTCTTCTTCTTCTTCTTCTTCTTCTTCATCTTCATCTTCATCTTCATCTTCATCTTCTTCTTCTTCTTCTTCATCTTCATCTTCATCTTCATCTTCATCTTCATCTTCTTCTTCTTCTTCTTCTTCTTCTTCTTCTTCTTCTTCTTCTTCTTCTTCTTCTTCTTCTTCATCTGCTTCATCTTCATCTTCATCTTCATCTTCATCTTCTTCTTCTTCTTCTTCTTCTTCTTCTTCTTCTTCTTCTTCTTCTTCTTCTTCTTCTCCGAGATAATAGTGTCATTACCTGGCCTGTCGTGTTAGTTACTGGTTATCAAAGACAGTTGTCGATAGTGTGTACTCACCTAGTTGTGGTTGCAGGAGTCGATTCACAGCTCCTGGCCCCCGCCTCTTCCCTGGTCACTACTGTGTGTGTGTGTGTGTGTGTGTGTGTGTGTGTGTGTGTGTGTGTGTATGTGTGTGTATAACTCACAATGGTGAAGTACAGTGTTAATGTTGATACTTTTAGGCGCACATGTAAAATTTATATTTTAAAAATTATCGGCTGTTTTTTAATCGATACCGTAAATATGGCCGATACCTGCCGATACCGATACTGTGGCACATCCCTAGTAGTGGTAGCTACAGTAGTAGTAGTGGTGGTACTAGTAGTAGTGGTAGTATCTGTTTGTTTTTCAGTATGTTCGTTGGTGTGATTGTTTTCTTGATGGTATTGTGCTCTTAATTCTCTCTATTGAATAAATTTGATGTTTACTTTTTAGTCTTCGTAAATAAGTCTATTTTTTTTTTTTTTGCAGCATTGACTATGACGAATGATTTCTCTCTTAGTGGTGACTTGTAGGAAATAAATTGGTGTTTGGTAAGGACTTGTAGCGAGTATGTTCCTGTACCCGTACCACACCTGTTCCACCACCACCACACCTGTTCCACCACCACCACACCTGTTCCACCACCACCACACCTGTTCCACCACTACCACACCTACTCCACCAGGCCCACCACACCTGTTCCACTACTACACCTGTTCCACTACTACACTTGTTCCACCACCACCACACCTGTTCCACCACCACCACACCTGTTCCACCACTACCACACCTACTCCACCAGGCCCACCACACCTGTTCCACTACTACACCTGTTCCACTACCACACCTGTTCCACCACCACCACACCTGTTCCACCACCACCACACCTGTTCCACCACCACCACACCTGTTCCACTACTACACCTGTTCCACTACTACACTTGTTCCACCACCACCACACCTGTTCCACCACCACCACACCTGTTCCACCACCACCACACCTGTTCCACCACCACCACACCTGTTCCACCACCACCACACCTGTTCCACCACCACCACACCTGTTCCACTACTACACCTGTTCCACTACTACACTTGTTCCACCACCACCACACCTGTTCCACCACCACCACACCTGTTCCACCACTACCACACCTACTCCACCAGGCCCACCACACCTGTTCCACTACTACACCTGTTCCACTACTACACTTGTTCCACCACCACCACACCTGTTCCACCACTACCACACCTACTCCACCAGGCCCACCACACCTGTTCCACTACTACACTTGTTCCACTACTACACCTACACCACTACTACACCTACACCACTACTACACCTACACCACTACTACACCTACACCACTACTACACCTACACCACTACTACACCTACACCACCACTACACCTACACCACCACTACACCTACACCACCACTACACCTACTCAACCACTACACCTACACCAACACTACACCTACAACACAACACCTACACCATTACTACACCTACACCAACAGTACACCTACAACACAACACCTACACCACCACTACACCTACACCAACACTACACCTACAACACAACACCCACCTCCAACAACTCCCACTGATTTCTCCCAAAAATGTGAGATTTTCCCATAATATTCTGCCCATCTCAGTTACACATCAATCATTTCCCTGACAGTCATCTTCCCTCCCACAGCCAACCATTATCGCTCGCTCCCTCCACCATTATATGCCACAGATAACACTTATACACAACCCATTAGTAAGCACAACTGTAAAACAAACTCCTTACTTTTCACAGAGTTGTGCATTCTTATAATTTTCACAAATGTGTTCACACCAGTTTTACTTGTTTTTGGACATTAATTTTCTCTGAATTGTTCTTTTGATTTGTTAGGCAGTAATTTAATCCTTTTACATACTTTCCATATATATATACATATATATATATATATATATATATATATATATATATATATATATATATATATATATATATATATATATATATATATTATATGTATATGCTGTATATGCCATCTTTAAATCAACAATGTATCTCTTAAATCTTTTGTACCATATTATGTAATAAAATATACCTATTGGTAAAAAAAAGATGGGGTGGTAGGGGAAGTGGAATATTCAAATGGCATCAGGAAGAAATCCAAATATTCTTCCTTGAAGCCTTTTTATCCACTTCTCCGAAGCTACGGGTCCCACAATTTGTACCAGAGGTGGACCCCATCCTATTATATTTTTTTTTATTTTTGTATTAACACATCGGCCGATTCCCACCAAGGCAGGGTGGCCCGAAAAAGAAAAACTTTCATCATCATTCACTCCATCACTGTCTTGCCAGAGGGGTGCTTTACACTACAGTTATAAAACTGCAACATTAACACCCCTCCTTCAGAGTGCCGGCACTGTACTTCCCATCTCCAGAACTCAAGTCCGGCCTGCCGGTTTCCTGAATCCTTCATAAATGTTACTTTGCTCACACTCCAACAGCACGTCAAGTATTAAAACCATATGCCTCCATTCACTCCTATCAAATACGCTCACACATGCTTGCTGGAAGTCCAAGCCCCTCGCACACAAAACTTCCTTTACCCCTCCCTCCAACCTTTCCTAGGCCGACCCCTACCCCGCCTTCCCTCCACTACAGATTTATACACTCTCGAAGTCACTCTGTCTCGTTCCATTCTCTCTACATGTCCAAACCACCTCAACAACCCCTCCTCAGCTCTCTGGACAATCGTTTTGGTAATCCCACACCTCCTCCTAATTTCCAAACTCCGAATTCTCTGCATTATATTCACACCACACATTGACCTCAGACATGACATCTCCACTGCCTCCAGCCTTCTCCTCGTTGCAACATTCATCACCCATGCTTCACACCCATATAAGAGCGTTGGTATAACTATACTCTCATACATTCCCCTCTTTACTTCCATGGACAAGGTTCTTTGTCTCCACAGACTCCGAAGTGCTCCACTCACCCTTTTCCCTCATCAATTCTATGATTCACCTCATCCTTCATAGACCCATCCGCCGACATGTCCACTCCCAAATATCTGAATACATTCACCTCCTCCATACTCTCTCCTCCAATCTGATATCCAATCTTTCGTCACCTATTCTTTTGTTATCCTCATCTTTCCTATATTCACTTTCAATTTTCTTCTTTTACACACCTACCAAATTCATCCACCAACCTCTGCAACTTCTCTTCAGAATCTCCCAAAGCACAGTGTCATCAGCAAAAAGCAACTGTGACAACTCCACTTTGTATTTGCTTCTTTATCTTTTAGCCCAACACCTCTTGCCAAGACCCTCACATTCACTTCTCTTACAACCCCATCTATAAATATATTGAACAACCACGGTGACATCACACATCCTTGTCTAAGGCCCACTTTTACTGGGAAATAGTCCCCTTCCCTCCTACACACTCTAACCTGAGCCTCACTATCCTCATAAAAACTCTTCACTGCTTTCAGTAACCTTCCTCCTATTCCATACACCTGCAACATCTGCCACATTGCCCCCCTATCTACCCTATCATTCGCCTTTTCCAAATCCATAAATCCCACAAAAACATCTTTACCCTTATCCAAATACTGTTCACCTATATGTTTCACTGTAAACACTTGGTCTACACACCCCCTACCTTTCCTAAAGCCCCCTTGTTCATCTGCTCTATATATATATATATATATATATATTTATCAAAGATTATGAATCCTCTCCATTTCCTCTTAAGCTGGACGCTTCAGATTCCAATTTTGGCCTAATATTTGTTTTCTACCATTTCTCTATCCATAAATTTAAAAGTTATTTTATAGCTTGTTAATGTAACACATGAATTTCTCACTATTTCACTTAGTTGGTCATCCAGTGACAGTTGTTTTTATCACTAAGTCTTAGTTCTCTCACTCTGATATTCTCAGTATTTTGTAACACTTTATATTCTAAATTTATGTGGCTATTTTAGTTACATGACACTTATCAATATTAAATTCCATCATCTGTCACTCTTTTTTTTTAATATATTCAAGTCACCTTGTTGAGAATCATATAGTCAATTTTATTGTCTACATCGTCTAAAAATTTTACATCCTAAACTATAACTATACAGTTTTCTTTTAATTTTGGTAATAATTGAGAGATAAATAAACAATGAAGCAAGTGGCATCCACGGGTCAACTTTCTTTACTATAATTTTATTTTCACTTTCATTGTTCACATTTTTCTCTCAATAGAAAGTCTCTCATCCACTGTAATAATTTTCCTTTTATTCCTCATATATTTTACAGTTCCCAAATAAATCTTTCAAGGAGAACTCTTATCAAAAGTTTTCCTAAACTTTAAATAAAATGCAATTCGCCTATTAATTTTCTAGAACAATTTCGCCTATTTATTTTCTAGAACAATTTCTGTGAGTCCGTCGTAATGCTGCAGCTTAATGGATGTGGTATACATGAGTCTGCATACCGAAAACAGAAGCATTTAATAGTTAGTAAAATTTTCTGCTCTTTGTTTTATCCACTTTACTTCAGAGACTCTGGTAATGTTTTCCACAACACTGTCAGTGTAACATGCCTAAAGCTTAAACAGTTTTTGTCTGTCACCTTTTTATTATACTGACACAATATTTGACGCCTCTCATTTGTCTGTCAGTTTCCCCTTTTGTAGCGAAGCGCTGAAAAAAAAAATACAAAATACACAGCATCTTTCGTCTTCACGAAAGGTCTCGCTTCACACGGTGAGGGTCCGCGTTCGATTCCCGGCGAAGGGGTGGAAACATCGGACGTGTTTTCTTACACCGGTTGTCTATGTTCACCCAACAGTAAAATGGTTACCTGGGTGTTAGTGGACTGGTGTGGGTCGCATCCTGGGACAAAACTGACCTAAATTCGCCCGAAATGCTCAGCATAACAAGGGGCTTTCTATATAGTAGTATGTCATTGATGTCAGCTAGGACTGTATACCTTGTACATGTACTTGTAGTAAAAAAAGATATTATTTTTATTGTTATTATTATTATTATTATTATTATTATTATTATTATTATTATTAATATTATTATTATTATTATAATTATTATTATTATTATAATTATTATTATTATTATTATTATTATTATTATTGTTATTATTATTATTATTATTATTATTATTATAATTAACCCATGGTGACACCTCGTCTGGTGTTTTTCGTGTGTAAGAATCACTCGTATTTCCTTTATTTCTTCTTCACTTACCTTACTGTACTCTAATTGGCATTCATATCAGTTACATTTACAATATCTTATATTTTGAAGACACTCTCAGACTTTCTATATTTTCACAATTTCCTTCCTCTGGCTCATTTACTTTGTCGTTCTCTTTTGATTCTTTGTATTTTGTCTTTAACATTTACTGTAGTTGTCTTTCTACAGACACAAAACAAAACATTCAGTTCTATGGTGCCCTTTGGATACTATTTCCTTTTCAAATTTTCTTTCTTCTTCCCACCTTACATTTGTATATTCATTTCTGTTCTGTCAGAAACTCTACTACGTTTCTTGATTGTCTTGCTTCCTATGTTACTTCTAAGTTCTTCTCAGGGACCTTCCATCAAACTATTTTTTTTTAATGTATCGTTTGGTATTTCGTTTAGGAATACATTATTCAGTATATTTGTGTGTGTGTACTCACCTAATTGTGGTTGCAGGGGTCGAGACTCAGCTCCTGGCCCCGCTTCTTCGCTGTCTGCTACTGGGTCGCTGCTGTGTGTGTGTGTGTGTGTGTGTGTGTGTGTGTGTGTGTGGATTGTTGTGAATTCTGGGGGAGTGGGGGTATTGGAGGTGTGAGTGCTGGGGGGTGTGGGCACTGGGAGTGGGAGGATAGTGGTTTGTGGATAGGGAAGGAGTGAATGTGGGGGTTCTTGGTGTGGAGGTGTAGGTGGGGTTGTGGGGTGTGGACTTATGGGGTGTGAGTGGTGTTGTGGGGTGTGGACTTGTGGGATGTGGATTAATGTAACAATATTTCTTACAGTTTAACTAATACCAATTAGAACATTCAATAATAATAATAATAATAATAATAATAATAATAATAATTATTATTATTATTATTATTATTATTATTATTATTATTATTATTATTATTATTATTATTATATATTATTATTATTATTATTATTATTATTATTATTATTATTATTATTATTATTATTATTATTATTATTATTATTATTAATCCACAAGAGAGCTGAAACAAGCTTGTGTAAAAAAAAACTTAATAGTTAGACAACAACAAAAAAAATTAGCGAACAATCATCATGGCAAAAAAAAGTATATTCCAGTGGAGGACAAAAGGCGTTTTCAATACAATGATGACGTCAGAACTCGGATTCTCAAAACAACGCGTGTAACAAAAACCACGTAAACAATGAGCCCGTAACATCGTTAGTGGAGAGGCTTCGTCAGTGGAAAAGATTGGGAATAAACTCCACATTGATAATTATGTATAATGAAGGACTCTGTACATGTGCTTTAG
Source organism: Cherax destructor (assembly GCA_009830355.1). NCBI lineage: Eukaryota > Metazoa > Arthropoda > Malacostraca > Decapoda > Parastacidae > Cherax > Cherax destructor. The sequence goes on from WNWK01017897.1 coordinate 36,861, forward strand.
GCAGTCAACTTTGTTGTGTTCCTCTTATGCGGAGGGAACTGCAGGATTCTGTTTTGTTTTGAAGGGGAATATTTTGGTTATGCCTCCCTATTACGTTGGGGATTTTTTGGTTATGACTCCCTATTACGTTGGGGGATTTTTTTGGTTATGCCTCCCTATTACGTTGGGGGATTTATTTTGGTTATGCCTCTCTATTATGTTGTGGATTTTTTGGTTATGCCTCCCTATTACGTTGTGGATTCTTTTGCTTATACCTCCCTATTACGTTGTGGATTTTTTTGGTTATACCTCCCTATTACGTTGTGGATTTTTTGGTTATGCCTCCCTATTACGTTGTGGATTTTTTGGTTATGCCTTTCTATTACGTTCGGGATTTTTTTGTTATGCCTCCCTATTACGTTGAAGGATTTTTTTTTTTGTTATGCCTCCCTGTTACGTTGAAGGATTTTTTTTGTTATGCCTCCCTATTACGTTGGGAAAATTTTGGTTATCCTTCGCTATTACGTTGGGGAAATAGTTTAAAGCGTTTTCTTAACTTCTCTCAAAGTTCGCTCATCTGAGATACAAAATATTTGTCTTTTGTGTTTTATGCGCAGTAAAAAACTTTGCAAAATTTTGGTATCTTGGTAATAAATTACAGCACTCCAGTATGAATAGGTTTATTGAAGTTGTGTTTATATTTTAACAAAATTTCGTTTTGGAACAGTTCCTTTTTCCATATTCGGTTTCATGTATTGTTTGTCATGCACTTGTACCACCATGTCTGACCGGTTCGTCAGCGGTGGTTTTGTCCTGGCTGTCTATAAGCTAACAGTGGCACAGTGGCACCTGTGTTAGAAAAAACACCTTGCTAAAATATAAGGTTATGTCTTGGCGATTTGTTTTGTGACGTAATTTATGTCTGTATCAACAACTCATTACGATTGTGACGACGCATAAACATGGACCATTGTAACCATTGTAATCTGTTCAGCTGTCAAAACTCTGCGGCTCAGTCCCTGGACCCATTATGTACCTCTGTAATCTTTTGACTACCGCCCACAAGATGGGTATGGGGTGCATAATAAAGATATTAAACTAACTTAAACTAACTTGAGGAGTCCAAGGAAGTGTTTGCACCACTGAGGTCCGGGGTTCGAATCTCCTCCGGTACGGCTGGAAAACACTAGGGACGTGTTTCCATAAGACCCCTGCTGTCCCTGTTCAGTTTAAAATGGGTACCTGGGTGTTAGTCGACTGGTGTGGGTCGCATCCTGGGACAAAACTGATCTAATTTGCCCGAAATGCTCAGCACAACAAATGGCTTTCTATATAGTATTATGTCATTGATGTCAGCTAAACCTGTATACCATGTGTACTGGTAGTAAATAAAGATATTTATTTATTTAAGTGTTTGTTTCTTCCTAACACGAATGTAATAAGAAGAACAACAAGAGGATGTACTCTGTCTTGAGCTTTAATATACGTTGTTTCAATATTCCCGCAGTGTCTAGGTCGTCTTGCAGAATTGTGAAGGCATCATTCATTTAATTTCGTCTATTACTACGTTTTGTGCGAAAATATTTTATTTCCCTTTGTCGTTTAGACAAAACTGCGAGGGACCAAAGTTTGAGTCTTGAGGGACTGCAGTGCTTACACTGGTATCAATTATCGCAGTTTTTTATTTGTTTCTGCTATTATGGAATTCCTTTTTATTATTTTTTTTCAAGCAACGGTGAACGCGTTGAATCAGAGTGAGTTGAGGCTAGCTGTTTTAGGGATTTGCCCTGCTGTCGGAGTGTAAGCAGGGCAATATCTACGATAGAATTCAGGAAATGCAGTTAGTCTGACGTAAGTTTCAGAGGCGGGAGGTATGGTGTTTGCTCTCTAAAAATCGGGGGGAGATGTTGCTCTTTGGTGGGTCAACACTACACCATGATGCCTGTATCAGTTAAGACAGCCAGGAAATGAGTGATGGTGAATACATTTTCTTCTCTGGTCACCTTACACTGGTAGGAAAATTCAAGTGTATCCCCCACCAAAACAAAAAATGGTTCTCTATCACCACTTACAATGAAATCTGAATACCGTCATTGATATCTTTTAGTCCACAGAAAAAAAAATAACAAAATGCCAACATTTGAAACGGGAGGAAAATACAAATGCATAAACAATAAAGTAAAACGTGGTAGAAAAATTGACAATAGGTGTTTGTGTGCGCACCGAGAGGCAAAAATATTCTCCATTCAAAGTGTAACGTCATTCGCACTCATTAGAATGCGAATGACGTTACACTAGAAAAACGTAACTAGAAAAACGTAAACAAAGCTGGACGCAATTTTGACGTTAAAATTTAGAATGCTTGATTATATTTTGGCGGAGTAAATGAAAACTCAGTTAATTTTTGGCAAATTATCAATAAATAAATAAGTTAATAAGGCAATTAAAACCGGTAAAACTGTAATTGCAAACGTGAGGAACTAATGCCACATAAAACGTTCTTAGAAACTTATGACTTAACGTGGATACATAAGAAAAAAAAACTTGAGCCGGCTAAGCTTTCTATTTATTCCGACGCCTGTGAATGCATTCACTAAAGCCACTATAAAAAAGCAAATATTTACCAGCCTGAACTTCAGATGTAAAACATATTTTTAGGACGATCTTTAAAAATTCTCTTTGCGTTAATATTTGTGGTATTGTAAACACTAACAGGTGTTGTATCAGGTTTTTTCAGTAGCCTGATATTAATATCATAACATATTACACAAAATAAACTCACTTTTTGCAATGAGTTGAGAGAGAGACGATGAACTAGTGTTCAGAAGCGCTTATCTTGTCACTGACACATTAACTCTTTTCCCTGGTGATTGCTTCTAAAGGCTTTTCCCTCATGACTACGGAAACTGAATCCTTTGCATGAGAGTTCGATGCGGAGGTAATCTATGTATATATCCAATATCCTATCCTATCTTCCCCCTGTTATCGTGACATTATTATGTTAGGAGGAAGAGATAATGTTGGGGTTATCGGATGTGACAAGGGAATATATACTGAGAGGTGTGTAGCTCTCAGTGTATATACTCAGAGTTTGCTTTAATTCCTCTCCAGAAGAGTGGCAAGTTGTATACTATTGTACTAGAAAATATGTTGGAAGGGGGAGGGGATTATTAACTGAGATGTTTAGATTATAATCCATTTAATCCATTTTTCCCCTATGTTCACTTCACATAACAAGTTTTCCCGTTACTCGCTGATGATCAAGAACGTGAACCCTCGTGCTACAAGAAGGTTCAGAGATTAAAGTAACATTGACCGGTGGTGCACAGGAGAGGCCCAGCCGTAATGAGATTTGGGATTGTCTCCGAGTTGCTAAATTTGCTAGATTTGATAGGTTGTTTTATACATTATAAGTAACAATTTAGAGTGCATATGTTTATGTGTGGGTGAAGAAGTGTATATGTCCTCACCTAGCTGTGTTGACGACAGTCGAGATTCAGCTCTTGGCCCCCTTGTAAATTACTTTGACTGGCATCACTGACTTCTAGTCTCTTGGTCCCTATCCCTATCATCCACCACTGCTGCCTCATTCAAGACATTCCCTGTTCATCCACATTGTGACTAAAGAAATACTTCCATTCATCCCTCATCCTCTTCCTCGTAGTGTAAACACCTTGTTCCTATTTGACCTATTAATCCTCTTAAGATTTTGTATGTCAGTTCTTTCATGTCTTTTTACAGCGCATTCCTCTCAGTTTTGGTACTAATCTGGTTGCAAACCTTTAAACCTTTTCGAAGTTCTGCAGGTGTTTGACCATATGTGGGCTCCCTGCTGGGGCAGCGTACTCTATGGTTGGCCTAACATATTTCCTATATAAATTTCTAAAGGATTTTCTGTTCATATTCGCTCTTCCAAGGTATGGAAATCTTGCATATGCCTTTGACGTGTATTCCTGGTGATATGCTGGAAGTTATACTTGCTCCCAGACCCTTTCCACTCTGACATTTCCCGTTTCTCTCCACCCATGCTGTACTCTTGAGTCCGGTTTGAACTCTACAAGCCACTTGGGGAGCCGTCTACAGATAGTTTAGGTCTCACAGGAGTTTATCTCTGTCCTGTTAGATCGATGACATATACACACTAGGAACACCAGCGGTCCTATTGCTGATCCTTGTACTCACCTAATTGTACTCACCTAATTGTGGTTGCAGGGGTCGAGACTCAGCTCCTGGCCCCGCCTCTTCGCTGTCTGCTACTGGGTCTCTGCTCTCCCTGCTCCATGAGCTTTATCATACCTTGTCTTAAAACTATGTATGGTTCCTGCCTCCACTATATCATTCTCTAGTCCATTCCACTTCCTGACTACTCTGTGGCTGAAGAAATGTTTCCTGACATCCCTTTGACTCATCTGAGTCTTCAGCTTCCAGTTGTGTCCCCTTGTTTCTGTGTTCCCTCTCTGAAACAACCTGTCACTAT
>WNWK01017898.1:0-41313 GCA_009830355.1 Cherax destructor
TTTTAAAAAATATTGAACCAAAATTTCTAAAGAATAATGATAAAAAAGGAGATTTTTTAAAGATTATAAATATTATGAATAGGTGATGATGAAAAGGGATTACTTTTTCCCAAAAAAAAATTAAAAATTTTAAAAAAAAAAAATTTTTAAAATCACACAAAATTTTCCAAAAAAAAAAAAAAAATTTAAAAACCCCCCCAAAAAGGGCATTTTTCCCTTTTCAAAAGTTTTAAATTTTTCCAAAAAGAAAAAAAAGAAAAAATAAAAACCCCCAGCCCCCTCTCTTGGGTTTTCAAGAAGAAAAAAAAAATAAAAAAATTGAAGAATAAAAAAAAAAAGGGTCAGGAAAAAACTTTTTCCCCCAAAAAAAATGAAAAAAAAAAAAAATTTATATTTTTTCTCCCCTATCAAGATCATAAAACCCCCAGGGGAATTAAATATTAAAAAAAATTAAAAAAAAATTTTAAAAAAATAAAAAAAATTTTTAAAAAATTGCCTTTAAAAAAAAAAATTTGCAAAAATTTTTTTAAAAGTAAAAAAATTTAAGATTGATTGATTAATTTTTATTTTCAAAAAAAAAAATTTCCCCCCCAAAAAAAAAGTTTTTAACCCTTTAAAAAAATTTTCATGTTTCCCTTTCAGAAAATTAAAAAAAAGGAAAAAAAGGGTTACCCTGCAGAGACGTTTTAAAAAAGAGGGCCTTTCCCTTTTTTTTTAAACATAAAAAAGTTTTTTAAAAAAAAAGAAACAAAATATATAAAAAGTTTTTAAAAAAAAAAAAAATCATATTATATTTTTATTTTTAAAAAATTTTTATCACCCCTTTTACGCACATTTTGTTCTGTCACCTTCATATTGAAACCGGGGGAAAGAAAACATTTAAATGATATTCAAAAATAAAAAAAAAATTTTAAAAAAAAAGGGGGGTTTTTTGAGGGGAAAAAAAAAAACCCCTTCCCCATCAATTTTATTATTATCAAAAAAAAACTTAAGATTTGAAGAAAATTTATAAGACATTTTAAATTTTAAAATTTTTTTAAAAAATTTTTACTGAAATTTTTATAAATTTTCCCGTTTAACCCCTTTTTGGGGAAAAAAAAAATGAATATTCAAAAGATTTAAAAAACCCCCCAAATTCCCTTTTTTGGGGAAAAAAATTTGAAAGTCGGCCGACCAAAATTTTTGCAATTTGGGGTTTTCCAACCCGAAGCCCAATAAAGAAAAAATTTCAAAAAAAATTTTTGAATTTTAAAAAAAAAAACAGGGGTACACTTTTTTTGATCCCAAAAAATGGGTTTATTTTGGGTTTTTTTTAATTATTAAAAAAAAAATAGATTTTTGGGAAAAAATGAAAATATTATAAAAGCTTGTAAAATTTTTTTAAAGATATATAAAAGGAAAAATGAATAAATAAAAAAAATTTTCATGTATGAAAATAAAAAATTTTTTCCCCCTTTAAACCCCCAATTTTTGGGGGTTTTTTATCAATTTTCTTTAAAAAAAATAATTTTTTGGGGTTTTGAAAAATGGGTAAAAATGATGCAAAAGTTTTAAAATTTTTTATTTAATAAAAAAAAACAAAATTTTTTTCTTTTTTAATTTTTTAAAAATTTTTTAAAATTTAAAAAATATTTTAAGAAACCTTTTTTTAAAAAGGGAAAAAAAAGTTTTTAAAAATTAAAGAAGGGTTTTTTATCAAAATTTTTAGCATCGTATAATAATAATAATGATGAAGTTTTTTTAACAATATGAATTTTTTAACCCAATTTTAAATTTTTAAAAAAAAGTCAAAAAATTAAAAAAAATGAAAAAAAAATTTTCATTTTTTTTTTAAAAATTCAAAATTTTTAAAATTAAGAAAAAAAGCTATTGCATTTTTTTTTTTTATGTTATTTAAAATCTGTTTTTTTTAATATTTTTAAAAATTTTGAAGAAAAGGAGAAAAAAAAATTGGGGATTTTAAAAACCAATTTTTAAAACCTTTAGAGTTAAAAAGATTTTTTTTTTTTTATGTTTTTAATAGGAAAAAATTTTATTTGAGATTTTTAAAAAATTCCTTTTAAAATTTTCCCCTTTTTAATTTAAACCCCCGTAATCCAAAGGGGGGGCCCTATTGGAAAAATTTTTCCCTTTTTTTTTGAAATTTTTTTTAAAAATTTATCATACATTAAATTTTTTAAATTCTTATAATTTTTTAAAGGGGGGGAATTGTTTTAATATATTGGGGGAAAATTTTTTTTAATTTTTTTTTTTTGAATTTTCAAAATTTCCCCCCCAGTTTGGGGAAAGGGAAAATATACATATATAAATTTTAAAAAATTTTTAGTTTTTAGTAAAATAAACAAGGGTAATTATCTAAAAATTTTCCCCCCCAATATTTTTATTTATTTTATAAAAAAAAAAGGTTTTTTTTTTTTTTTTTCCATTTTAAAAGTAATAAAAAGAAGTCTTTGGAAAATTTTTTTTTTATGAAAGCATTTTAAAATAAAAAACATATTTTTTTTTTTGGGGAAAAAAAAAATTAAAAATTTTTGACCCTACAGAATTGCCAGACTTTAAAAACTTTTTTAAAATTTTTAAAAAATTTTTTTTGGGGAATTGTAGTTTTAAAAAAGATTAAAAATAATTTGAAAAAAAAAATTTAAATTTAAAACAAAAAAGTATGATTTTTGAAAAATTTTGTTTTTTGTTAAAAAAAAAATTAAAGGGGAAAAAAAAAAAAAAGTAGGAGGGAAATTCCCCTTTTTTTATGTTTTTTTCTTTTAAAAAAGATAAATTTTTAAAAATAAAGAGTCTAAAAATAAATTTTTTATAAAATTTTTTAAAGAAATTTTACTTTTTTTCAACCTTTTTGAAAAGGGGTACCCCAAAAAAAATTTAAAAAAAAAAGAGTTTAATAACAAAATATTTTTGGGGGTTTTTTTAAATTGAATTTTTAAAAATTTTTTTTTTTTTTAATTTGGTTTTTTTTTTAAATTTTTTCTTCTAACAAATTAAAAAATTTGAATAAAAATTTTTACAAAAAAAAATAAAAAAAAAAAAAAAACAAAAAAATCAATCGAATTTATTGCCTTTCCCTTTTTTTTAAAAAAAGCATCACTCAAAAAAAAATAATTGATTACAAAAATTTTAAAAATTTTTTTTTAAAAGAAAAAAAATTAATATATCACCATTGATTTAAATATTAACGACAATTAAACAACGCGTATCATCTTCGAATAACTCAATTGCGATATACTTTTATTATGCACCGCTATTATCTAATGAAAAGATTACGTGTCGAAATCATTATCTTAGCGAAAATACACTTATAACGCACAGACGTCCTATCATTCAAAATCCACACATTGCACATTCTTCCGTAAAAATGATTAATAATACTAAATATTTGTCTGCAATATTTAAATGATCCTTTATAAAAATTCCATTACTAATTTAATTCAGAGAAAGAAATAGGAAAAAGAAGAAAAGGTGAAAAAGAAACAAATGTTAAGTTATAATTTCAATTTATACACGATATAGTTACAAAGATTATAAAATAATAATACTATTAATATATATTTTATAAAAGATACAGTAAATTAATAATTATGAAAATTGTTTATCTAAAAATCCAGAGTGCATTCATTTTGATATTCAAAATTTTTACTTGTCCTGGTATGTTTAGATAATGATCACATGATTCCATGCAGGATAATGTGGTCATTGTTTGTTTATTAATGCCATTGTACTCGATTAAATAAAATGCAGTTTTATGTCACCTTTACCATAAGGATTATTTAGTTAATTGATTAAAATTTATGACACCACTAATGAATTAGCACTCCTTTACGATATTTAAAGTTGCTCCACATTTTATACTTTTTGTGAATATTAAATACTACTATCATTATTCTCTTCAGTAGTATGCAAATAAATGATTTTTTGCAACAGTTCAATTTGTAGATTAATTAATATTTCACCCATATTACGTTCACATTAATTAACCATTATTTTCAGCAATAAATTTGCTATAATATTTTGTAAAGCAGAATGATTTTGAGAAGAGGTTGTTTTGCCGATTTGAAATAATCGCAGTAATTTCAATCAAATTGGGCACACTTTAATAAATAGGTATTATTTCGAATATTTGGGAGCGTGGGACACTCGAAATATGGTCTGGTCAGACTTCCCTGGTACCTATGAGTCAACTGATATCCCAGAATAACCCATTATAAATGTTAGTATTAGACAGATTAATATGACAATGTTATTCAGAGAGGTCTGAGCATATAATGTGATAAACTTTGCAATTTTACATACTTTACTTTTTATTATTTTATTATTTACTAAAGACATTTTTTTTAAGTGTTTATTTACAAATTATACTATAAAATTATGTCCAATAAAAAATGATTACATTCTTTGCATTGATTAAATGATTCTTGATCAATATAATGAAGAAATTGATAAATTTACATAATATTACTTTCCCAAAATTCCTTTTTATAATGCCTATACTACATTATCTAAAACACTTAATACTTGTAATGGAGCTCACTTCAATAGCTTCGAACAATATTGGCAATATTAGCCTCAGCTTCAATAATATACAATATATACACACAGTGAAAAACTTCAAATATTTCCGCTTCATAATAATCATATTTCGACGGAAAATATTTATGAATATTTTAATAAAGATATTTAAAGACACTCTAAGAATTTACAAGAGAAAAAGAATTTCAAATTATCTGAAGGTTTATCAAAATTCCGAACATCCAACAATATAAAAATTTGTATACCCTATCAGCTTACTATATTAATTACAAAAATATTACTTTACGTATTATATTATATTCATTCATTTCTTATTATAACATCTATTATTCATCTATATATATAGCATAAAATATTTCTTATGTATCTTCATTTTTGAGTTATAATTAATTATTCATCTATATATACATAAATTATAAAATAAAAAATGAATATTGAAATTATGAATCTATATTTCACTGATAATGATTTAGAAAACATAAAAAGAATCATCGCCTATGACCTCAGATTAACAGAGAATTATTACATATAATGAAGCTTGAAGAAATAATACAACATCAAGAACCATTACACTCAAAGATTTAATCAAAATATTCGGGATCTATCAAGTATAAAAATTATGAATGTACTTCACGCAAATCTGGAAAATATAAATTGTAACAAGCGATGCACGTCACCCCGATTTACTTATCGCTGGGGCTTCATTTCTGAATCAAGAAGCTAATTTAAACACAAAACTCGTTACACATGCGTACCATTCCCTAAATAGCGTTACAGGTGACCACTTAAATCAGAGACTCGCTGCCCGGCCATTCACGAGAAATAATAACCTGAGCCTTAAGTGTAAAACTTGTTTCACAACTTCTAACACATCTGGAAAATTAACATATAATAACAAAGAACATGCTCTATAAATCCCTTACTTCATTTTATCATAGGTCTCGTTTTGCTGAGCACCGCTTAACATGTCAAAATAATCGATTATTATCCCGATAAAAACAACAAAGCACTGCTCCCTTCACGAAAACACTGAAAGATCGCGTAGCTCCTTTAATGAAAGGTGGTTCACAGATTTTCATTAAATACTATTTCCGTTCATTAATCAAATACAAGAATTAGTTACTAACAATCTCGAACTGAAGAGATTGATCATTTAAATAAACCTATTTTTAATGTTACCGTATATGTGCTCTTTTTTGCTGCACTTGTAACCAATTGCAAAGAAAATCTGTCTCAATGAAAAGAGGAACTTGCGGATCGTGGGGACTCATTCAACATGCTGATTTTGCCAATGAACAATAAGCATAATATGCTTCTGAAGACAAATACGAATGCCTTGAAAGAGCAAAATCACGTATCAATGGAAGTCCTATCCTCAAGTTCCTTTTCATTTAAAGTCGATTTTTTCTTGCAATTGGGCCTCTAAATTACGCTAAAATTTTTTGCACTGCAACTCGTATTAAAAATAGGTTTATTTAAATGATCAATCTCTTCAGTTCCAGGATCGCTGGCAACCACCCTCAGATTTGGCAAATAATGAACGAAAAGAGGCTTAATGAAAAATCAACCACCTTTCATTAAAGGAACATTGCGTATCTTCCAATGCTTTCCACAGCTGATGTGCAAAACTATCGCTTTTATCGTGATAATAAGCATCAATTATATTTTGACACAAGCAACAATAGCTTCTTTAAAACAAGACCGTATTTATAAATAAAAGAAAAAGTTTATAAATACGTTTCCTTTGCTATTATATTATAATTTTTCCAAAATGTTGCTAAAGAGTTAATGAAATAAGTTTTTTACTTAAAATAGTTTATTATTTCCTCCGTAGATCTCTAGCCAGACTATGAAGGCTGATCTCTTGATTTAAAATTGGGTCCTGGCCACGACTTATTTAAAGTGCATAATGTGTAACACATTGATATTTTAAATTAAATTTCTGATTCAAGCAAATATCAGAACGATAAAACCAAACTGTGAGCAAGACAGCATCTCACCACTTGTTCTAATTCTCTATATTTCCAAATTTACGAGCACATTCACAATTTTTTACACTTATTTGATCCAAATATTTTTCTGAATGCGTCTTATTTATCGTGGCCCTGATGTCATGATAATATTTCACCTTCATTATATGTACTACCTTCTCTATTAGTCTGAGTGGATTGAACTTAGTCTCGATTAAATTTTTTTTACGTTTTCTAAATCACTGTCAAAATATAGATTCACTCAATATTCATTTTTTATTTTACAATTTTATATATATATGTATGAATAATCGTGTTATAATAAAAAATAGATATACATAAATAATATTTTTTTATACTTTTATATATATAGATGAATAATAAAGTATAATAAAAATAGATAGATATAATATAATATATAAAATAATATTTTTGTAATTAATATAAGCAAACTGACAGGAATTGTGAAACATCTCACCTAAGAATTTTTATAATCATGACGTTAAAGTTCGACTTGTTAAATCTTTCCAGTATACCTAATTTTGAATTATTTGTACCCTTTTTTCTCAGAAATTTTGAAATTCTTTTAATATCTTTATTAAAATATTCATAAATAATATTTTCCAAAATCAGAAAATACATTGTAACAGCCAAAATATTTCAAGCTTTTCACCTGGGTATCTATACTGCATAATATTATTTAGAGAAAATTTCATGCTACACAATAATGAAATGCTGTTCAGGAAAGCCTAATAAAAAAAATGTCACATTACAACATGTCACTTTAGATAATGCAGGAGCAGATTTATATATATAAAAAAATTCTTGAAATGACATGTAATTTATCAATTCTTCATTATATTGATCAAGAATTATTTTCATTAATTTAAAGAATGTAATTATTTTTATTTTTTTATCGACATAGTTTTTTTTATAGTATAATTTGTAAATAATAACACTTTAAAAAATGTCTTATTAAATAATAATAATAATAAAAAGTAAAATTATTTTTTAAATTACGTAAGTGATTTTATTATCGGGTTATACGCCAAGACTCAAGAAATATAACTTTCATTGCCCTTATTTACTCGTCTGATAGCTTATATTAACATTTATAATGACCAGCTTAAATTATTCCTGACTACTGCTATTCATAAAATTCTTAGAATACAACTAAAGATTATATTTCAGCCGCTCCACACTTAAATATTCAAATAATAATTCTATTTATTAAAAATAGTACCTAATTGGGAATTAGAAATTACACGATTATTTCAATTTCTCAACAAAACAACCTCTTCCTAAAAATATATCATTCTACTACTTACAAAAAAAAACAAAATAATACCTTAAATTTATTCGCTTTTTTTGAAAATAATAGTTTAAAAATTAACGTGAACAATAATACGGTGAAATATTAATTACCATTTTAGAAATTAAAACTGTTGCAAAATCATTTATTTACATATTTACCAAGGAAATAATGAGCATAGCGTTGTTAATATTCTAAAAAGATAAAAAAAATAAATGAATAAACTTTTTAAAATATCGTGGAAAGCTATGCACACTAATTCATTAAAGGGTCGTCAGAGATTTTTAATCACTCAATCCAAATAACTTATAATTAAAGACCATAAAACACATTCTATCGCTTGTCAAATTTGCAATATCTAAACAGCAAACAATGACCACATTTTAATATACCCGAATCATGGATTACCATTATCTAAACATACAGGATAAAGTAGTGCGAAATTTTTCGAACATAAAAATGAATGCCTCTAATGGATTTTTTGAATAAAAACAATTTCATAATTATTATTAAATTTATAATACGTTATTTTTATAAAATATATATATTAATAGTATTATTATTTTTATAATCTTTGTAAATTCATACTATCAGCAGATAAATTGAGAATTATAATTTAAACATTTGTTTTCTTTTTTCCTTTTCTTTCTTTTCCCACCGTTTAATATTCTTTCTTTCTCTGATTAAATTGCCATTTGCTTATAAGGATCATTTAAATATTGCAAATAAAATGTTAGTATTATTAATCATTTTTTTTTAATTTAATTTTACCATAGATTGAGATGAAAGTAGTGATAAATGGGATTTTGTGATGACAGGTCTAAGTCCCATTATGTTGCATATATTTTTCCAAGATAATTTAACGATTTTCACACAATCTTTTCATCTTGGATAATGAAGAAAATGATTTACACTCACCATGAATATACAAAACAGGATATTCAAGACTGACTACAATATCACTGCTTTGACTGTCAAGTAATATTTAAATCAACTGGTTGATATATTACTTGTTATCTTCTATAAAATGATAATTATGGCATTGCTAGACTATACAATTATCGTTTTTTTTATTTTGTATGATGACATTCTTCAGAGCAAAGCAATGCACAAGGCAACAAATCTCTTTGATACATTCTGTCGACTTACATTATCTTCATTTTCTATAATAATATTTTATTACTAATTTTAATTTGATTAGAAGAATAAAATATAAGATAATACCAAATTATAAAACTTAAAATAATTAAATTACAATATTAAACAAATCCTACCAAAACATTTTTGGTTATAATACAACATCATTAAACATTTTTATTGTGCTTATTCGCACATACCTTTCTTGATATGTAATGACTTAAGATAATGTACGATAATTACAAAAATAATTTATAAGATAATAATATACTAGACTCTTTATTATACACCTTCATCATCTTTAAGATTTAAAATCATATCATAAAAGGAATACAATCCTACTTTTTTATTTTCATTGCTCTTTCAATCCTTCTTTTAACAAAGAAGTACTATATCGGAAACTTTCAGAATCATACCGTTTGGGTTTGAATTTGAATGCTATCTATTTTTTCTAAATTATGCTTAACTATTTGTTATATTTTAATTCCATCAATATAAGAAGTTTTCTGTGAATGCTTAAAAGTTTTTCAAGAATCAACAATTTCGTGATGGCCTGTAATTTTATGAATTTTTTTTAGATTTCCCAAGAAGAAAATATGTGACGTTATGATGATTTTGGAAGTGGAAGAATGCTTTCATAATAAAAAATAATAATGAATTTTCCAAAGACTCTAATTTGTCATATCGACGGAATTAAAAATTGAAAATACAAATAATCAACTGTTACATTTATATAAATCAAATCAAAAATAAGAGTAAAATGTGGGGTAATTTAGATGAATTACCCTTAGTTTACGATACTAAAACTATAAATTTATAATTATATATATGTATATACTTCTCCTTTCACCAAACAGTGAAATTGTAATTTTGGAAAGTTCATGATAAAATAAAAAGTTAAAAACTTTCTACCACTATACAAACAATATCTCACCCTGCATAAATAATTATAAGAATATTAATACATGCATGAATACCTAATAAACGCATTAGCAAAGAAGAAGCAGTGCCAAGATGGCTTTTACCACGTAACTCCCAATTGATTTACTTCACATGATTCGGGCTATAATGATTTATACCAGAGGAATTTTTAAAAAGTGTAAATGTATTTAATCAAAGATTCAAATGAGAAATTTTATATCACATCACTTATAGAGAACATCAATCCAAAGGAAAATCTACGTTACAACTCGGCTTGGAACATTAGTTATGATAAATTAGTACAGTTTTTTGATTTACTTCCTTTCTTCACAAAATTTAAATATATTAAACAAATGAGTTTACATAAATATATAAAATAAAATTAATAATAGCATTTATTTCTAATTTTACAAATATATGATTTATTTTTATTAAAACAAAAAAACCAATTTCTTTTTCATATTTTTAATTTTGGCGACTGCCCTTTTTAAAATTATAAGACTGCTAGACATATAAGAAAATGTCTTTATATTCAAGTGAAAATTATAGCTTCATCATTATTATTACTATACTGAATGCCATTAGTTTTGATACATAAACCTCTTTCAACGCTATTTACATCTTCTTTATCCTTTTTAACAAAGTTTCTTAAAATATATTTTAGTATTTAAAGGCATCAGAATCGGTAAAAGATTTCAAACAATTTTAGATTTTCGAGAAAACTTTTATTAAAATGTAAATGTAATCTTATCACATCATATTTATCACATGACTTTTCTAAACTCCATAAATTATATCTTTAAAGTACTGATAAGAAAATCCATAAATCAGAATTGAAATGAAATTTAATTGCTTATTTACATACGTAAATATTTTTATTTATATCATCACAATCCACGCTTTACATCATTTGATAAAATTTATAAAGATTTATAATATTTTCATATAATTTTCCTAAAATCTATTTTATATTTTTTAATGAATTAATGAGAAATAACCATAAATCAACACACTAGCTATAATGATTTCAATAATGTCAGAATCCTGATTTTAATTTTTCTAAATTCTAAATATTCTTTTGGCTGACAAATGCTTTCTTAAAGACATTACAAAGGATTGAATAAAACCCCACGCTAACAACCATTATACGCCAATCCTGACATGTCATATATTTTTTCTAAAATTAATTCAGATCTATCAAACTATTTGAATATTCACATTTTTCTTCCAAAACTTGTTGTCTTGTCAATTTTTATGAAAATTTCAGATAAAATTACTAAAATTCACTGTTACGCCTTATGTTGATTTCAAATCTTGGAATCACTGATTCTTATTGATACAATGATAATGATGATGCTGGCGCGGTGGTCTGCTTCATCTAAAGCAAAAAATCCCACCTATTTCTCGTTTAACTTTTATTATATTTGGTTATATCATTTAACGTATTTCATTACTGTCACTACGAATGTGACATTGAACTAGAAAATGCAGTCTTGATCTAGGCTGAGCAAAGTAATATTCATTTTTTTTTATAAAATGAAACTCATATAATATGATTTTTTTATTATTTAAATCTTGTATATATATTTTGTTTTTTTATTATCAAAATACATTATTTATGCTTAAAATACAGAAATTTCATACATCGCTTTGGAAACGCATCTCGCTCACCCAGAATTAGTCTACATTTTCATCTTTCTAGTTTTCTGATTAGCATGGTTTCAACATGGTACATTTGTTTATTTTACATCAGATTAAAGCTAATACGCTTATATTAATAATATTTTCGTAATATACCAACTCAATCAATCTTCAAATTTTATACTTTAAAACAGACTATTTCTTTTTTAATGGAGGTCTCTTTTAGACAATTCCGACATTGATTTATATTTTCGTATCATTATTTTTAATTTAATAATATTTAATTTCACTGACGTTTACGATCTTGATATGTGAGATAAAGATATAGACTTTTTCGCTTTCTACTTTTTTCAGTTTTGACATAAACATAACAGATGATAACGCTATTTTCTCGATCCTTTTCTTTTATTCTTCAATTCTATTTATTTTTCTTTTCTTTAGTGTACCTATGAAGATGGCGATGACGGCTGACGCTATTAGAAGTTTTTTGGTCGCTTACTTTTTCTTATTTTTCTTCTTCTTGAGCGGAATTTGTCGCTCGATGACGCATTTACTTAAGATGATGCCCATTTCAGTCTTTTTTAGATCTTTTCTTTTCTTTTCTTACTCGAATTTCACACCCACACGTATTTATTACTAAACGCTTTTACTATTATTTTTTAATTTATTTTCAAAGAAGAGATAAATACCATCTCTAAATACTCACCATAATTCATAATATTTATAATTTAAATATCATCCCTTTTTTAAAGATTGGCCATTCATTAAGAAATTAGGACTAATACATTTAAAGGGTAAAAGCAAGTGAGCCGCCACCCTTTTAATTTGCGTATTATTCCTTATTGGCTATCTAAAGAATTACCAATTCATAAACGAAGCTTAAATCTATTTTCAGATATTCCTCTGAACTCTGGTAACGTTATCGAAATATATCGCTTAATTAAGTCTGTAATTATTTTGGCAATTATAATAAGGAGTCAACTGTATATAAATACAGTTTCAATTGTGTTTCCTGATCTTTATTTTCAAAATTAAATTCTTATTATATTAAATATTATATTATTTTTATAGTATTTTATAACACGATTTATATTCTTGTAAGTAAGCAAACCATAAGTTAGCTTAAAAGTGTTTATAAATTATTTCCCAGAATCTTCATATTAATACATTTGATCCTTAGATTTTCGCTTAAAGCATCTTCAAACATATTTTCGCCAAATTTAATATATCAAAATTAATTAAATTACTATCATCAACATGTCGTACTTAGAACGAGCTACAATGTATATTTTATATAATGAAATTGGTTTTCATTCTATTTATATCGAATACTATAACACTAATAATTTTTCGTGGATTAAACTAAGAATAAATAAATTAACGAGCTTTCAAATCAAATTTGTACGATTGTTTTAATCCAGGAAATTGATTATTCTTTAATTAATAGGTCTATTGGTTAGCTTGGAATTTAAGATTAAAATTATTTTTTATTGATTTTGTTTCATATGAAAGTTCAACTAATCCTTTTACTCATTATCTTTTTTATTAAATAAAATTTAAGAACATTCAAAAATAATTTATTATATATAAAAATGGCTACTAATACTGACAAATGAAATATGAATTATTATTTGAAATAACTAATAGAACTATATATCTTACAGATTATCCTAATAGTCAAGAAATATAAAAGTAAAAGGACACCACCACTTCTAATTATACCCACAAAGAAAAGAACTCATGATACATTGATATTAAATGAATATAAGACATAGAATATATCAAAGATACACAAGAGCATAATTTAATGAAGACTTTAACACTATTTAAAAAATAAAGCTTATTTTCTAATATTAACGAAACATAGAATATGATTATTCAAATTACAATTTAGATTACTTATCATCTTATAGTAAAAAATTTCTATGAGCATGTGATTAACATTTAAGAATTTACACATGGATTATTTTTCCTATAAAATTTAAGCAGCTAAATTTAAAATATGTATAATGAAAAGAACACTTTATTAATTATTTTAATCAAATTATTGACTTATGTTATTTCATAGATTCAGATGAAATTTTAAAATATTTGTATTTAAATTATTATTCGACTTTTAAAATATTTAAAATTCATTTAAATAGACAAGGCACAAAAATACTTCCACTTCATTAATGTATTTAAAATAAATGATCCATTTCATTTTAATCCCCACCAATGTACGTTAATATCTAATTTAAAACATATAATGATCGTCATCAAACAATAAAATATCATTTAAATCATTCAAACGCATTTACAATTAATACGCCATGAATAATTCAAACCTATTAGGAAGTATATCCGTTAAAATACCTAAAACCTATTGACCAATGTTACCATAAATTAAACATAAACGATGATGAAACTAATGACGCGCATGATATTTGAAATATTACTAGCGCATTTATAGAAAATACCACCATGATATAATAATGATTTAGACTCACAAATAAATTTACTAAAAATACGGGTTATATTAGGAAATACAAGGATTTTAAGTTTTATTCAAAACGGATTATTAATAAGAAAAAAAGATTCATACTGCATGAAAAAAATAAAAATATTTGAAATTAAAGTTTCACATAAAGACAAAACAAAAATATTTGCGCTTAAACGAAAAAGATTAGATTGTTTATAACTTCTTAAACGAAACTAAACTTAAGCGTAGATTCTTTTCAATATACCATTCAGACTCTTATTATCTTCAATGTTTTCTCCAGCAAATATTAACCTTCGTCATTATGGAATGCCTTATCTTGAATTTTCTTTTACTCTTTTCAATTTGTACGTATTTTCTACTCAAACAGCTTATAGTTTCCCCGTTAGAGTTTTTACGAAAATTGTGACTTGTTTTTTTTATTTTTATAAAGGAAAATATAATTATTTGGCTTTAAATTATACTTAAGTAAAAAAAATAAAAAACGGACGCTGATATTGATTATAAAATTATCTTAATAAATTGGATAAAATGCAATTATATCAATTAAAGCTCATATTATTTATACAATCAAACTAGAATTTCGCTACAATATTACCGTAGAATTAGGAAAATATAGAAACATATACAGGATTATTCTTTGTAATTAATATTATTCCCATTCATCACCACAGTTTTTTGAAGGTTAGGTCCTTACCTTGAGACAGTAGTCATCACTACAGTCTGAAGGTTCATGCTCTTACCTTGATAACAGTAGGATCACCACAGTCTTTAAGGTTCAGTGTCCTCTTACCTTGATTACAGTCACACCACAGTCTTGGAAGGTTCAGGGGTGTTCTTACCTAGATTACAGTAGTCATCACCACAGTCTTTGAAGGTTCAGTGTGCTCTTACCTTGATTACAGTAGTCATCACTACAGTCTTTGAAGGTTCAGTGTGCTCTTACCTTGATGACAGTAGTCATCACTACAGTCTTTGAAGGTTCAGTGTGCTCTTACCTTGATGACAGTAGTCATCACTACAGTCTTTGAAGGTTCAGTGTGCTCTTACCTTGATGACAGTAGTCATCACTACAGTCTTTGAAGGTTCAGTGTGCTCTTACCTTGATGATCCTCTCCAGAGTTTATCATATAATTCTTCACTTTCTTTATCCCAGTTTTGCCTTGCCTTGTCTTGATACTTCCTCTCGATTTCCCTTTTCCTTTCTTATATTTCTTCTTTACGAGACTTTTCACAGATTTACTCTGTTTTTTCTTTTCGGGTTTCTTGTTTTTATCTTCCTTTTTTAAGCTATTTCTTTGCAGTTTTCTTTGTCTCTTCTTGATCATTTTCACGGATTTATTTCGGTCCATTCTATGTGTTTTCCTAGATTTTCCTCGACCTTCCTGGGGAGGCGTCTTCTTAATATCTTGTTTTCTTTTTAATATTTTCTTGAACTTTTGCTTGTTCATGGTTTTCCTGCGTTTGTCTTGTTTTTTATTTGATATTTTCTTATATTTCCCCTGTTTTTGGAAAGTTTTTTTCTTTCGCCCTTTTCTTTTTTGGACTTTTTCTTGGTTTTTTGCTTGTTCATGGTTTTCCTGCGTTTGTCTTGTTTATTATTTGACATTTTCTTGTATTTTCCCTGTTTTGGGGAATTTCTCTTTCGTTCACTCTGTTTCTTTTTGGAAATTTTCTTGAATTTTAGCTTTTCCTTCGGAGTTTTCTTCAGCCTGTCCTGCTCTTTCTCGGAAGCTTTATTTGTTCTTTGTCTCTTCCCGAGTGTTTTCTTGATCGTGTTTCCTTGTTTTCTGACAGCCTTTCTCTCTTTATTTTGTTTCTTCCCACGTCTCGTTTTGGGCTTCCTTTCTTCACCTCCTTTCTCAGTCTTCACCTTTCCTCCTCTTCCTGATTTTAAGACATTTTTCCTCTTGATGTTCAATGGTGTTTTTCCTGACAAGAAAAACAACACTGAAGTGACAACTGTAACACTAATATTGTAGCACAGACACTACGCTTGTGCATATAAATTAGCTAAACACGCAACACACAATATTAACACGTTAAATACAATAGTGGTTAACGATTATAACATTACACAAGCTACAAACATTACACAGGCTACAGATATACAGGATGCAAGTATTTCACAGGCTACAGGTATTATTTATACAGGCAACAGGTATTAAACAGGCTACAAGTATTATTTATACAGGCTACAGGTATTACACAGGCTACAACATAAAGTGTACTGGGTGTCAGTGGTATAATATCGCCAAGACATTTATTAAGGAAAAAGTGTTCAGCCACTTCTGGGGCGAAACGTTTCCTTAATCAGTGCATACGTGTATTTTACCTGTACAGGTTGTTGCATAGGTCGATTTACCAAAAATGAAATTAACTTCAAGAGGAATAATTGTTGCAAAGTTATTTCAGCCAAATATAAGATTATTGTCGCTAGGATATAACAGTAATGCGGTGGTTTTTATAGTAGATTATATGTGAATGCTAGTGAATGCTAGCCCTGTAATTTAAACGGTTTTGAAGGAATCCTCCTCGTAGAGAAACTTCTGTGGGTCAACATCGTGTGCCGAATATTTTGCGAAAATCTGCCGGTTAATGTTTTTATGTGGGTGGAGTATGTCATCACTGGGCCGTAATATACTGTGTTTTTTTAGAAAGACAGCTAATGGATAATTCGTTACAACAACATCTAGATGTCTGATATTATTATAAGGATTTTTATGATAAAAAAAAGTCGATGCCAAAGATGCCCCTCATAACATACACGAATTAATTTGTTAGGTTTAGGGCATATATTATGTAGACGGCACTTAGTCACTGTCAGGGTTATTATACTAAAATCAAGAATAAAATGATTTCTCATTGCATGTACACCAAGAGATGAACCTCTTCTATATGTCGTTCTGTTGACAGAGGGTTCAACAAGAAGTGTTTCATAATATTTTGAAAAAAAAAGTTTATTTTATATGATAACTATATTTAAGTGAATTAACATGTTATTTATAATTTTCAACCAAAATGAGCTAAAGTTTATGTAATATAATATATTCAGTTTTCTAACCCAACGTAATATATCTAAGGTAGCCTAATTTGAAGTTTCGTGATGTTTAGATTTTGTTTTTTGGAGAAATTATAGTGTAAATATTGGTGCAGCTTAATTGACATCAAGTGGGTAACTCAGTGTATATACGGTCTTTTATACACTGTATTATGATATTGTTCACTGGTGGTTTTTATAATACTTGTAGTCGTAATGACCTTAGTCTAGTCGATAAGCTTTAATAAAGCCTAATAAACCATTTTACCCGAAATGCTTTGCATATTAGTGGTTTTCTTTTGCCTCTCAATGTTTTACTACATGCAAACTACATTATTTTTGTACCACAAATGAACAAAAATTTGAATCTGAAAAAATGCCTTTGAGTTCTGCCTGTAAAGCACAACATAATATCTGTACTAAGAAAGTATCTTGTCTGAAGGAGCTATCTTGATTTACCACTTGTTGTACACTTACCCGTGAGACAGCAGATGGTTTTGTCATCACAGTTGTAATTACTCAAGACTTCCAGGCACTTGCTGACACCTTTCTTGTGGCACTCACCTCCAGCTGTCCTACAGTCAGTGCCTACGTCACCCTGTTTAAAAAAAACGTGTATTACAGTCCAAATACAAAGTTCATAATTTGAGTAAACTATTATACCAGTTTCTTGTATATGGGTGAACAGTTTGATGATTCGAGTATGATGCTGGTGAAGGGCTCTTGATTAAAGGAATTCGAGTTACCCTTCCCTTCCTCGGGTCACATCTGATTACCTTCCATTTCCCAGGCACTGTATGACTCTCTAGTCTAGCGGCTACTCGTGAATTTAAAATTAAATTTGTTTTAAAATTTCAAAAACTCCCCTAAAATTTTTTAAGAAAAAAACCGGGGGTTACTGTAAATTAAAAACGTCAGTTTAAAAAAGTCAGACTTAAATGATAATCTAAGTCAAAAATCATTAATTAATCTTATATAGTACACCGACAAATGAATAAGATACATTTGCAACACCGGGTTTCTTAATTATAAAGATACCCAGATGTTGCATATGACTTATTCACAATCTAAGTTGAGGTTTAAGAACTTGAGCACAGCAAGGCTGATTATATTATCAGGTTTCCATTGACTTTGCTAGATGCTGAAGTTGTAATAAAATCATAGTAGATTCGTTGATTTTGAGCTAAAACATGTAATTGATTCTATATATAATGGAAAAAGCTACGCAGTTAATATTACCGTTATGATTCCTAACATGGAAAACTCCACAACTGCCTTGTGGATACTCAACACATTTAAATGGAAAAACCAAATCCTTTGGAATAAACATTCTAACATAAAATTCCAAATGCTTTTTTTGGGAACCCAAAACCCTTTAACATGGGAAAATAAATAGGGATATAAATTCCCAAAGGAAAATAAAATTTTACTAAAAATTTAAAAGGAAAACCCGCAGGGGGCCCAGTGTAGCATTTTAAATTTTTTATAGGAAGTGTAATGATATTAACTAGTAGTCATAGTTATATTTTATTTATGTATGATACTTTTTGGGAAAACTGGATGGATGAAAACAGTTTGATCAGCTGTTGTTTATTTGCTGAATCTTTTTTTTTAAGTGCAAAAAAAACATATATTAAGACATCCATGGACAAAAGTCATTGGAAATTACTGTATTCTATTTTTAATTTATGAACCTAGTACAAAATTACACTTTCAGGGCTTGGATTTTTTTTTTTTTGGGGTGGCGGGGGTTAGCTAGATCTTTTTTTTTGGGTGGGATGTGGCATTGTATGGCTCCCCACTAGTTCACATTAGTCCATGAATGTAATAGTACAGTAATGATATCTTGAGATGTACAAATATTAAGGATATATCATTACAGTATTTAATTTCTTACTGAAATTCTAAATCCAAAACCTTAAATAAGATATAATTTAGAAATGAATACAAACAGATAGAATACTTTTTTTTAAATCCATCCTCACTGATCTGAGAAATCAGTTGGGGAAATATAAACTAATATCACTATTATTATTATTATAATCAAATAGGCTATTACTAAAAGGATCTGGAAAACATTTGGAAATTTTTTTCTTTAATGGTAATTTCTTCTACTAGTTTTTAAGGAAAGATAGTGAAGAGGAAGTTTAAATTGACTGTACAAATTAACTGGCATGCAAGGATGAATATTTTTGTGGCTCTAAAACTATTCTTTCCCTTTTTTCCGGGGAGTTCCCCCAATGCCAGTGAGGGCTTTTGATCCAAGGAATTGGACCTGTCTTCCCTTCCTTGGGATCAAACAAATCCTCCACTCCAAGTTTAAAGATATAAATTTCATAAACTCTTACCAAGGCACATAGAAATAATGTCAAATACAATTATCACTATTCCTCTCTATTATTAAAACCAGGAATATGGTTTCTTATTAAACAAAAGATATCATAATTCAGTAAACAATTTATTGTAGACTTTTTTTAAACGAGTAAAGGGCGTGGGGTCCATTGGGTATTGTTTTTAATTAAAAATATATTTTGTGCTGATTAGTGAATTATTATTATTATTAAAATCAAATAGAAGCGCTAGGGGTTTCAGCTGATTAGTAAAGGGAATTGTATCACCATTGAAGAGCCAGTATGTTGAGGGTAGGATACTGTATTAATTTTATTATGGGAAGTATTAAACCTGTGGGGTCATACAACCTGCAGAATAAAAGGTAATCAGGTTTGATTCAAGGAGAACAGGTCAAATTCCTTGGATGAGAGTTCTCCCCGAGTCGAGTTTCTTCCTTAAGGGGGGGATAGTACAGTGGACCTCGCCTTGAGTAATCCGTTCCAGGAACTTGTTCTTAACGTGAAATGTTCGGCGATTAATTTTCCATAAGAAATATGGAAATACAATTAATCGTTCCAGAAATCCAAAAATATAAAAAAATTTTATTTTAATAAAATTAAGCTTCTACATAGACAAAAAAAAATTTAAAAACTAGGGCTTTTTACCTTAAGTATTAAATAAATGCAAGTCTTTTTACTTACCATTATTTGAAGATTGTTGATGGCATATGGAAGAGAGGGGGGGAGGAGGGAGGGAGGGGGAGGGGGAGGGGGTTTGTGTTTGAAGGGAATCCTTCCAGAAGGTTCAGTCCAAAGCCTATCTGGGGGTTTCTTCTTTTCTTTGTCTTTTAATCCCACTAGGACCAGCAGGAGTCACTGGACACTTTAACAAAATAACTGTCCACAGTCCTCTGTTTCTGGCGGCTTTTTAACATGTTCCTGGGAAAGGCATTT
Source organism: Cherax destructor (assembly GCA_009830355.1). Lineage (NCBI taxonomy): Eukaryota > Metazoa > Arthropoda > Malacostraca > Decapoda > Parastacidae > Cherax > Cherax destructor. Next base: position 20,324 of record WNWK01017898.1, read on the forward strand.
TTTGGTCCCGCATGCTTGATTGTTTGAGCTTGTTAGGGGGTTTTTCAACAAAACTTTTCAATTATTCCCTGTACACATCTCCTTAATCTCTGAAAAGGCACCTTCAGCCCTCTTCCCCTCCCTTCTCCCGAATCAATAGCCTCAAATCTTCTGATGTTTCCATTTCCACTTTGAGCTCTTGAGGAGTTCCCTGTGGCCCTCCGCCCCCAATCGCCCTTTCCCCCTCCCCCCCATGGACTTCCCCAAATTTCCCAAAAAAGTCCCCAACAGGCACAGGGTCGGAGGGGCAGGGCAGCCTCAAACCCTTCAAAAAACCCTTGTTGGACACAACCTGGACAATGGTTCCAAGCAGGTTCGTCCTTGGTCACTCCCCCCCGCCTTGCCTATAAGGCCTATGCAGCTGTGATATTTAAATGATTCTTCCAGAACCCCTAAGGCGCACTGTCCGAGGTCATTTTAAAGCACTTTTCAAACACTGCTTTTGTGTAGAGTTTTTGAAGTTACAGATGACCTGCTGGTCCATGGGCTGGAGGAGAGAGTGGTGTTAGGAGGCAAGAACTTCAGTTTTATAAATTTGAAGTCTTCACACAGTAGGTCTTCCATGTTTTGAGGATGTGAAGAGCATTGTCCAGCAACAGGAGGCACTTTTTGTCCAAACCCTTTTCCTGTAGGTTTTTTCTCACACTGGGGCCAAACACTTCATGGATCCAGTCATGGAAAAGGTGCTTGTGACCCATGCATTCTGACTAGCTCTCCACAAGACACACAATCTACTTTTGACGACATTGTGTCTCTTGAACACACTGGGATTTTCTGAGTGATACACTAGTAAAGGCTTTAATTTAAAATCCCCACTAGCATTACTACACATCATGAGAGTTAGCCTGTCTTTCATAGGCTTGTGTCCTGGCAGTGCCTTTTCCTCCTGAGTAATGTAGGTCCTGTTGGGCATTTTCTTCCAAAACAGGCCTGTTTCTCACAATTGAACACTTGTTCAGGTTTCAATTTTTCAGTCTTTATGTAGTCCTGAAACTCCTTTATGAATTTTTCAGCTGCATATTTGTCTGAACTGGCAGCCTCACCATGCCTTACCACATTATGTATGCCACTACGATTTTTAAATCTCTCAAACCAGCCTTTGCTGGCTTTAAATTCACTACCATTACAATCAGCACTGGTTGCAGGCATTTTCTTTAAAGATCGGCATGCAAGTTCCTTGCCTTTTCACAAATAATTGACTCAGACACACTATCACCCGTAACTCTTTATCCTTGATCCACACCAGCAACAACTTCTCAATCTCTTCGATTATTTGTGGTCTGTTTTGGCTCGCACAGTAACACCTTTTGCAACATCAGCTTGCTTAATTTCTTCCTTCTTAGCAGGATAGAAGCGATAGTTGACCTGTTTTTGCCATATATCCTGGCAAGATCACACAATCGCACACCACTCTCGTATTTTTGTATTATTTCCTTCTTCATTTCTACGGTGTTTCTCACTTTTATCAGCCCAGGGGTACCACTAGGAACTTTCTTGGGACCCATGGTAGCTTATTTCACAGTCGCACTTAATGAACAAACTCCAAAAAATTATAATTAAGTGTGAAATGTCTGGGGAAGTGTGCAGGGTATTGTTCTCTCGAGTGTAAACAACGCGGGACTGGCTCTCCACGCCTGCGCTGTGAGGCACCCAAGCGCCTGGGCCGACAGGTCACGAACGTATTCGTTCGACTCGCGATAATTTGTTCGCATGACGATATCAAAATTTTTGTACTAATGACGATTTGTTCGACTGCCGAGCCGTTCGAATAGCGGGGGTCCACTGTATAGACATTTTGCTTAATCCATTTATGATATTTTTTCAAAATTATATAAAAAACACACTACGTAACATCTGAACATATATATTAACATAAATATGAGATGTTTTTCCAGTCGGCTTCACGGAGTGAACAGAATTCATTCGTGTCCAGGCTGGTAACAACAACAACAACTGGTTTGTTTACAAAGCTTGCGAACCTTCTACACTCATTCTCTCTCGTTTATTCATTTAATCTTGTTTACTCACCTCTCTACATTAAGACTGCCTCTACTACCACTGCCTCTTACTAGGGATGTATCGGATGTGAAAAATATAGATATCCGGTATGCGGATGTGTATACGGATGTCTTACTTACTCATTTTACGGATGCGAATGCGGATGCGGATGTAAGAAATTGTGCGGATGTTCCGCGGATGTTGATGCGGATGTATATGCGGATATCTGTTTTGCTGTGAAATGCGGATGCGGATACGGATGTAAGAAATTGTGCGGATGTTCCACAGATGCAGATGCGAATATCCGATATATCACTACCTCTTACTACCACTGCCTCTTACTACCACTGCCTCTTACTACCACTGCCTCTTACTACCACTGCCTCTTACTACCACTGCCTCTTACTTCCACTGCCTCTTACTTCCACTGCCTCTTACTTCCACTGCCTCTACTACCACTGCCTCTACTACCACTGCCTCTTACTACCACTGCCTCTACTATCACTGCCTCTACTACCACTGCCTCTACTACCACTGCCTCTACTACCACTGCCTCTTACTACCACTGCCTCTTACTACCACTGCCTCTTACTACACTGCCTCTTACTACCACTGCCTCTACTACCACTGCCTCTACTACCACTGCCTCTTACTACCACTGCCTCTTACTACCACTGCCTCTTACTACCACTGCCTCTACTACCACTGCCTCTACTATCACTGCCTCTTACTACCACTGCCTCTTACTACCACTGCCTCTACTACCACTGCCTCTTACTACCACTGCCTCTTACTACCACTGCCTCTACTACCACTGCCTCAACCAATGAACAAGCTCCAAACACAATTAATTAATTGTGAAATGTTTGGATGAGCAAGCAGGGTAATGTTCACTGGAGGATAAACAAAGCTAAACTGACTCACGACGATTGCACGGGCAGGCACCGGGCGGACAGGTCTGGTACACACGCAGTTCGAAACATGGGGCACGTTCGATATCGGGACAAAATTTGTTCGGAAAAAGCGTTCGAAACTCGAATCATTCGATAGTCGAGGTGTTTGAAACTCGGGGTTCCACTGTATGTCTTACGAGCCAGTGTTTTTGACATACAGAGGTACCCCGAGTTTTGTACTTCTCCCAACTCGAACAATTATGTAAGTGTATTATTGTAAGTGCTTTTGTAAGTGTATTTTTGGGGGTCTGAAACGGACTAATCTAATTTAATATGCCAAAATTCTGGCGGCTTCAAATCAAGCGGGAGAAAGCTGGTAGGCCTACATGTGAGAGAATGGGTCTGTGTGGTCAGTGTGCGCAGTATAAAAATCCTGCAGGACACAGTGCATAGTGAGAAAAAACTCCGACCATGTTTTTGGATTAAACGCCGAATTTGAGGTGTATTTTCGTATAGTATTTATGGTTGTATTCTCATTTTCTTGGTCTCATTTGATAGAATGGAAGACATATTACAGAAATAGAGATGATTTTGATTGGTTTCACGATAAAAAGACCTTGAAATTGAGGTCAAATTAGCAGAAATGTTCGATTTTTGCCGATGTTCAGAGTAAACAAATGATGTCATTGTCCAATAAGTGCCCAACTAGCCATTCTAATCGCAGTCACGAATGGGTTGACATTATTTATACAATTATTACAATAATGCAGTAGTCTGCATAACAGTAAATCTTCTATTCTTTGTGTGAATAAAAATTTTAAAATAGAAAGCAAGAGTAATATAAGAGGGGCCTGGAGACATGACTGATAAGAGAGAAATTTTATTTTAGTGCCAGGAATGTCTCCATTGTTCATTCTGGACCCTATTTTGAAATTGGCATCTTTTTTTTAATTTGCATGAAATTGGCCAAATTGCCAATTTCTGACCACTTTATTGAATAGTTGATTTCGGTAAATGGGCGGTTTCTTGTACTCAATCGATAGAATAAATAAACGAGACGAGCCTGGCCCATGGCCGGGATCAGAGAGTAGAGAAACTCTCGAAACTCTTCAAAGGTATCAAAGTTATGAGTTTGGTCGACTGGAACAATGGAATTGGCCGAAAATAGGGCTCAAAGTGGGGAAAATCACCGATGCATATATATCGCCGAGATTGCTGACTTCGCGAGAGCGTAATTCCATAAGTTTCCCATCAAATTTCTTACCTTTGGTGTCATTACCACCGGGAAAAGATTATAATTTCATTATCATTTTTTTTTTTTTTATTTTTGCGACACAGACACTTTAGGATTTTGGGTCGTGACAATCAAAGGGTTAACTTTTTCAGGGTCAAGACCCCCGATCCTTAACCCTTAAACTGTCCACACGTAGATATACGTTCACTCGCGAAAGTGACCGAACGTATATCTACGTTTTATTTTACATTCGTTCAAATTTAGTGCAATAGGCCTGAGTCGCCTAGACATGAGAGAATGGGTCTGTGCCCTCAGTGTGCGCAGTATGAAAAAAATCGGGGACACCAGGGTACCGCATGGTAGCCCCAGTTAGTTTCAGCTCCATCTTGGGTCAACATCATGGCACACCCTCGTGATTCACTCACGCCTCGTCGTATTAGCACTCTACTATTCTCGGAAAGTGATAGAGAACGCGAGCTTAGTGGATTTGACAGTGATATAGCCACTAATAATCAAGGAAGTAGTGAAACTATTGATGACAACCTTCAGCCCATCACCTCTGGGGTGGCCAGTGTGGCCATATGCAGTCAGAGGCAAGGGTCGTGGCAGTTCACGATCCAAAACCCCAGCCACTGATAGTGAAAGTGATAATGAAGGAGAGTATGCTGGGATGGAGGAAGAGGTGGTGGTGGCATGGTGCCTGGACCTCGTGGCGCGGTGTGTGGACAGACAAAGGACCACGAGGCACCCTCTCAATCATGTGCTGGCTCCACTCCCGTCACTCCTGCTCCCCCACGTCCCATGCCACAGGTCCACCCTGCACCATCTGATCGTGAATGGAAGTGGTCTGAACATACACCATTCGTGCCACATCCTTTCAATTTTGATGGCAGTGGAAGTGGCATCATGCCACACTGTCCCATCACAAATGAGTCTACAGAGTTAGACTATTTTCAACTATACTTTGATGAGCCAATAATGAACCTGATTGTTACTCAGACCAACCTGTACTACCAGTATACAATGGACCATGCAGATTTTTCAGAATCGTCACGGCTGCGCAGGTGGAAAGATACAACTGTGACTGAAATGTATTTATTCCTTGGCACTGTCATGCTTATGCCACACACATATAAGAACAATATAGCAAACTACTGGTCCACAGACCACTTCATTAGCACTCCAGTCTTCCGTGACCTTTCTTCCCTGCAACAGATTCCTTCTGTTGCTGAGAATGTTGCACTTCTGAGATAAAAATACACCAAACCGAAATGACCTCCTCTACAAAATCCGGGAATTGTTTATGTATCTCAAGCAAAATTCAGTGCCTACTTTTATCCATTCAAGAACATTGTTGTTGACGAGTCCTTGATTCTGTTCAAGGGGCGACTGTCATTCAAACAATATATACCAAGCAAACGTAATCGCTTGGTATAAAACTGTTTGTTATGTGTGACTGTGAGACTGGTCTTGTGTTGGATGTCATTATCTACACAGGTAAAAATACCCTTGATGATACCAGGCGCATGTTGGGCATTTCTGGTGATGTTGTTTGCAAGATGATGCAGCCATACCTTGGCAGGGCCATACATTGTTCACAGACAACTGGTACACAAGCCCTATTCTTGCTGATTTCCTACGTGTGAACAATACTGATATAGTGGAACAGAGAGAAGAAATAGAAAACACATGCCAAAGTTCACTGGAGGAAGTGTAGTGCAGGCGTTTCATGCCAATGACATCATGGCACTGTCATGGCATGACAAGAGGGACGTGACATTGCTGTCAACCATCCACAGAAACGAGATGGTACAAACAGACAGAATGAGCAAGCTCAGCAATCAACCTATTGAAAAGCCAGCTGTTGTTATCGACTATACAAACAATATGCGACTAGTCGACAAGTGTGACATGATGATAGGCTTTGTGACTGTGTGCGTAGGGAGTCGCAAGTGGTATATAAAAGTGTTTTTCCACCTTGTGGACATTGCAATGCTCAATGCCTTCAACATGTATGAAATAAAGACTGGGAAGCGACAACGATATGCAGAATTCACCCTAAATGTCATCAGCAGATAGGGAGAAAGTAAGGTACCACACCTATACCTGCCACTCCACAGCGACCTGTCACCCCACAACAGCGACCTGTCACCCACAACCGCGACCTGTCACTCCACAACCAGAGGGGGAAGTGCCCAACCGAATAATCCCTAACTGTCACTGCCTGGGTACCATTACCATTACTCCAAAGAAAAGTACTCTCAGAAAAAGTGTGTTGTGTGTGCTTACAGTACACAGCGACCCCAAGTGCGAAAAGACACACGATACATGTGTCAGCAATGTGGAGTGGCACTCTGTATGAATCCATGCTTCTTCGAGTATCATACAGTGGTGGACTTCTAGAAACATAAATAGGACCTGTAAATACCTTTGTATATATACGTATGTAAACAATAGTAAGTGATTGAACCAGGTGACAAATTTATTTATCAGTGTGAACATGTGTTTGTGCAGTATGATTACTAATTCAGTAAGAAACATTTGTGTCTAAACAAGAATTGGCAATGAAATGAATAGATCTGCATCAAAACATTATTATCATAGCATGAAAACAACAGAAAATGGAAAAAATGGAAAACGATAAATGTTTCTTGCTTTGCAAGCGGCAGTGCTCCATGTGCCGACACCACATCATTTAGCACCAACTTCGTGGCTTATATCTCGGTAAGTACTGGCCCTAAAATGTTTTTTTTTTAGCCTCATCCTATTTATAAAATGTGCTTCATTTTTAGAAAAAAAAAAATTTTTTTTCAAAATATTCGGTCACTTTCAGTGAACGTATATCTACGTGTGGACAGTTTAAGGGTTAACTCACTTTCAGGGTCAAAAATTAAAAAAAATACGATTTTTTGTTATGAAATGATAGACAATCTTTTCCTGATGGTAATGACACCAAAAGTACGAAATTTTATGAAAAACTTATGAAATTACGCTCTCACAAAGTTAGTGATATCGGCGATATTTACGCATCAGCGATTTCCACCACTTTGAGCCCTATTTTTAGCCAATTCCATTGTTCCAGTCGACTAAAATCATAGCTATTTCGTTAGAACTTCATTTGTTCTATCGATGAGTACAAGAAACTGCCCATTTACCGATTTCAACTACCCACAAAGTGGTCAGAAATTGGCAATTGGTCAATTTCACACAAATTTCAAAAGATGCCAATTTCAAAATAGGGTCCAGAATAAACAAGACAGACATTCCTGGCACCAAAATAACATTTTCTCTGTTCATTAGTCACGCCTCCAGGCCCTCTTGTATTACTCTTGCTTTCCATTTTGAATTTTTATTCTCACAAAAATAGAAGATTTACTGTTATGCAGACTACTGCATTATTGTAAAACTGGTATAAATAGTATCAGCGCACTTTGTAAAAGAATATTAGACTCACTAGTTGACATGTATTGGATGCATGGCGTGATTTGTTTACTCTTTTGAACATCGGCAAAATCGAATATTTCTCATTTTGAGCTCAGTTTCAAGGTACTTTTCATCATTGAAACCAATCAAAATCATCACTATTTCTGTAATATATCTTCCATTTTATCAAATGAGACCAAGAAAGCGAGAATACAACCATAATTACCATACAAAAATATACACTGCAAACACGCAGTTTTAAACCAAAAACATGGTTGGCGTTTTTTTTCTCATTATGCACTGCCTGCTGCAGGATTTTTTATACTGCGCACACTGACCACGCAGACCCATTCTTTCATATGTAGGCCTACCAGCTTTCTTCCACCAGATTTGAAGTCGCTAGAATTTTGACGTATAAATACGGTACTGACACTGGTCTCAAGCCGTACATATAAGCACTGTACTCGCACCTCCAGGACTCAAGTCCGGCTAACTGGTTTCCTGAATCCATTCACAAATGTTACACTGCTCACACTTCAACAGCTCATCAGGTACCAAAACCATTTGCCTCCACTCCTACCTATCACACTCACACATGCCTCTTAGAGTACAAACCCCTTACACACAAAACCTCCTTTACCCCTCCATCCTTTCCTAGAATGACCCCTCCTGCCTTCTCTCCACTACAGATTTATACACCCTCCAAGTTATCCTATTTTGGTTCATCCTCTCTTGAATAACTAAACTCCCAACAACCCTCCTCAGCACCTCCTAATCTCCCTGCTATGAATTCTCTGCATAATATTCACATCACACATTGCCCTTAGACATGACATCACCACTGCCTCCAGCCTCTCCTCTCTACAACATTCACAACCTATGCTTCACACCCACATAAAGAGTGTTGGAACCACTATACTTTCATACATTCCTTCTTTGCTTCCTGGATAACATTCTTTGTCTCCAAAGACTCCTCAATGGGTCACTCACCTTTTTTCCCTCACCAGTTCTGTGCTTCACCTCATCTTTCATAGACCCATCTGCTGACAAGTCCGCTCCCAGGTATTTCCACACATTCGTTTTTCCATATCCTCCCTGCAGTCTGATATCCAAAGAACATAAGACAAAGATCACGACAGCTAGGAGGATGACGGGGTGGGTATTGGGAACTTTCAAAACAAGGGAAATACTACCAGTGGTGACACTCTTCAAATCACTAGTGCTCCTCATTTGGAATATTGCTCAGTGCTGACAGCCCCGTCAAGGCAGGAGAAATATCACAGCTGGAACAAAAGAGATTGTTTATGGCAACATTGAGCAGTAAAGCATTTAAATTACTGAGAATGCCTTAGTCTTGAACTTGTACTCACTGGAGTGGAGGAGAGAGAGATACATGATAATATACGTGGAAAGTACTTGAGGGCCTGGTCCCAAATCTGCACACTGCCATAACAACATACTGGAGTGAGAGATATGGGAGGAAGTGCAAAATAAACCCAGTGATGGTGCAGTGGGCCCAGACTATTCAGCCCCATACCAGAAGATATCAGAAACAATGCTGGAACAAGTGTGGAAGTCTTCAAGAAAAACTGAACAAGTATCTTCACCAGGTGGCAGATCAACCAGACTGTGATGGATATGTGGGGCAGCAGGCCTCCAGCAGCAACAGCTTGGTTGACCAGGCAAGCACCAGACAAGCCTGGCCCAAGGCTGGGCTCAGGGGAGTGAGACTCTCGAAACTCATTAGAGGTGTATCAAAGTAACCTCACCCTTTCCATTTTTTATGTTCACCCTTTTTTTCCTTCTTTTCTCCCCTCCCAAATTTTTGGCCCCAAACCCTTTGCAACTTCTCTTCAGAATCTCCCAATTCCACACCTCTTCCAACACCCTGCATTGATTTCTCTTAAAACCCCCCATCTATAAATTTTTAAACAACCACTGTGCATCACGATCCCTGTCTAAGGTCTACTTTTACTGGGGAAATAATTTCTCTCCTACATACCCTAACCTGAGCTTCACTATCCTTGTAAAAACTCTTAATTCCATTCAGTAACCTACCACCTATTCCACATACTTTCAGCATCTGCCACATTACTTCCCCAAACCACCCTATCAATTTTTCAATAAACTTGCCCTATCCCACTGGGGACAAGGTGACCTAAAAAAAAAAATGAAAGTTTTTTACTTTAAATTTAGTAATTTATACACAGAAGGGTTACTAGGCCCTTTTCACTCTATCAATGCCTTTTCCAAATTCATAAATGCAACAAAAACTTTTTTTCCCTTATCTAAATACTTATAGCTTCAATGTAAATGTTTGGTCTACAATCCCCCCACCCCTTCCTAAAGCCTCCTTTTCATCCCCTGTTCCATCTTATCCTTAATTTTTTCAATAATAACGGATACCCTTTATCAGGATCTCCCGTTGTTTTTTTCCCCCATAATTCTTACCATTTTGAGACACAGGGAAAACCCATTTTAAATAACTCACACGGCTTTAGAAAACCTCTCCCCCCCTTTTTCACTACCTAATGAAGGTGGTTGCAACTAAAGTTTGTAATCAGAGTTTAACTTAACACTAGATATATAAAAAAAATACACTAATGTGAAAACTAGTCACTGTATTGAATACGTGTTCTTTCGGCTTCTCCTTCCAAAAAAATTGGTTCACACACTATCTTATGTTTGATTGTATCAAAATACTATGTCACTGTTGGTATTCTCTGAACTTAGCAAAAACAGATTCACTTTTATCTGCTAATCTATTGTATTGTTCATTATGCTTTCAGATGGCGGAAAGTGGTGAATATCTTTGGCTGATGAGTACCAGCTGCCTTATTTTGACAGGGGCCACAAGAAATTTTTATGACATGCATGAGGTTGTGTGTGTCAAGGGCATCAGATCTGCCCTCTTTTCCTGCTGAGGTGGTATGGGATGTCAGGCTGTTACCCTATTGCTGGTTTGCATAAAAAGGTAAGGTAGGGGGTTCCATGTAGCATCTGCACTACTAACCATCTGAAGGACATCTTGGACACAGAGGGGATCTACAGTCTCTCTCTCTTTTTTTTGGACCCTTCCCCCCCACTACCTTTCCAAAAAAAAAAAAACTATCATAGGCACACTCATCTATGAATTTCCCCTTCCCCCGGGCCACCTTTTTTTCTTTCTAAGGAATCCCACATAACCCCAGCATGCCAAGAAGATCATTTCCCCATTCTCCTTTTTTCCCATTCATATTCCTAATCTTGTAGCCCACGTTGGTAGTTCTAATGAGCAGTTTGGGGCCCCCTTTTCTCGCATCAACCCTTTTTTTGGTGAAGGTCCCCTTTTTTTCCCCAGAGAGCTGTTGAAAATTTTTAAATCGTCTGTTTTAACCGCAGCCTCAGATGCAATCCAAATCTTGGGTAGACATTTGAAGAAATTTTAGCCTGGTAGACCCTTTGTGCAGTTCATTGAAATTTTACGGGGGGGGCGTCAACAATAGAACCACAGAGCGATTTTGATTTTAAATGAGAAAGGGGAAAAAGTAATGTTATAATGTCCTTTCAGGCTTAGCAAACAAAAGTCAACACTTTCCATTTTGCCGACCGTCGGAGGGGGCCCTAATGGCATTCACATTTGTATGCTTCAACATTTACATCTGACAGTGGTTGTTCTCCTTTTTTCTTTTTCTTCTTCTTCCAATGCACCAGCCGTATCCACTGGGTGTGGTGGCCCAAAAAAAAAAAAATGAAAGTTTCTTTTTTTCTTTCTTCTTCTTTCAACAGGCCGCCCCCCACCAAAGGGGGGGGAAATGAAAAAAAGTTCCCATTTTCATTTAGAAATAAACAGGAGGGGGTTCCCCTTTCTCCCACTGTTAGCCCTTCGACACGCAGGGTTTACGGAGGAAGAATTCTGTTCCACTTCCCCATGGAGATAAGTGTAAATAAACAAGAACAAGAACTAGAAGAAAAAAAAAAAAACCCAAAAAGGTTTTATATATATACTTGTACAGGCATTTGTGTGGGCCTTTAAATTTTAAGTAGAAGTAAAGATTTTGAAACAGAAAAAAGAACCAAACCTTTTCCATTTTTAAAAAATTTTGCAGGCTTTCATTTTATCCCTTGGGGGAGGTGTACCCCCGGGGCGTTTTTACCAACCTCTACCTAGGCCTTTTTATACTTTTTAATTTTTTTTGGGGTTGAAGGGGTTCTTCCTCGTCCATGGAAAACTGACAGTCTGCCCTTTCATGCGGTACTTCAGGCCATGATGCCTCTTACTATCAACCCATTGCTCTTACAGTGCAGTTTGTAAATTTTAGAACATCTGGTAAAAAAAAGTTTGGTGGGTATTTAAATATAATTTTTTTTCTACTCTAATTTTCCCCTTTCATGGGGCCCCATTATTCCCCCTATTTTTTTTAAAATACCTTTTTGAAGGGGCCCTTGAAAATTTTGGGGTTTCGTCCCTTTTTTTTTTTTTTACCAAAAGGGGGGACTACTTGGCAATAACATCTTCCCAAGCTCATTCCTTGGCCTTTAAAAAAGGCACTGCCACTTATATTAAAAATTTTTTGTTTGAAACATTTATGTCTGGGTTAATAATTTGTTTTCCTGACTTTGCCAGGCTGGGCCCCCCGGGGGTTTTGTTCCCCCTTTTTCACCATATCAATGACCTTGCCTCTGTTTTAAAACTAATATGTTTATGGTTGTCACTTTTTTTGTGATTTTCTATAGCTTGCACAAGCACTGAATGTCACCCAGCAGCCTCTCTCCGAATGCTATCAACTGTGTTTTCCAAGGGCCCTACTCATGGGTTTAAATTTTCTGTTACAAAACACATAAAACATAAGAAGGAACACTGCAGCAGGCCTACTGGTCATGCAGGCAGGTCTACGGCCTACTGGCTTATGCCACTGACCCAACCTAGTCAGGTCCAGGTCACATCCCTTAAGGAAGGACATGGGGCCTACTAACAAAATCAGGTTAACCCCCCCAACCCATTTTTGTATTTATCTAACCTGTATGGTGGAATGAAGAAGTAAAGGGTGTGATAAAAGAAAAGGAGCTTATGAGAGGTTTTCAAAAAAAAGTGTTAATAGAAAGCAGGTATATGGAGAGTAAAAAAAAAGGGGGAGAGTGGTAGAAAGTGCAAAAAAAAGAGCGGATGAAAGAATGGGAGGGCCCGTCAGAAATTTTTGAAAACAAAAAAAATTTTTGGGTGAGATAAAAAAGGAAGAAAGCCTGGGGGAAAAATGGGTTTGTCAGTTAAAAACAAGGGGGTTGTGTGGGGGGGTGGAGGTATTGGGAGGTGGGGGGTATTTTGAGGAACTTTTAAATGTCGATGAAAAAAAAGGGGCGGTAATTTCATGTCCTGGGGGAGGAAAATTTTTGGGGAAGAAGAGCAGGATGTGAGGGGGGAGGGTGAGGTTCTAGAATAAAGGGGGAAAGCAGCTGGAACTGACGGATAGAAAAATGAAAAAAAGGGAGGGGTTTGGTTTTTGTTTAATAAATGTATAAAAGGGGGGAAAGGGCCCTCAGGGATTGGCAGAAGCATGTATGTTTTTTATAAAAGGGGAAAAGGGGGTAAAAGAAGTAAAAATTATGGGGAATAAGTTTACTAGTATACCAGGTAAAGTGTATGGTGGGTTTTGGGGAAAAATTAGAGGTAAGACAAAAGTAGGATTGCAGATGAGCAAGGAGGCTTTAGAGTGGGTAGGGGTTTAGATCAAGTGTTTACATTGAACATATATGTGAAAGTATTTAGATAAATTCAAACAAATTTTTATTTCATGTAATACAAGGTGGGGGTACTTATAGTTATACATTAAAGTTGATATTACAAGATAATAATATGCCTAGGTATGCCTAGGCTTTTCAGATCTTATGATAGGTTTTTCAATAGCATACAAAGAATACAGATTGTAAGGTTAGGTTTAAAAAAATTTGGTACTGAATTTAAATTTTAGAATTTAACAATTAGTATAAAAATTAGCAATTAGTTTATATATTAATGAAAAAGGGTTTAAAAATTGGGGATAAATAGTTTCTATATTGGAGATCTTAGGCAAACTTATGACTAGCTTAAGTTTTGGAGCAATATTAAAAGAATTTTGGTTAGAACTGTGAAAATTGGGGAATCACAGATATCAATAATGTATTTTGCTGGGGGTTGTAATGTGCAAATTAAGGAGAATCACAGATATCAATAAGTGTATTTTGCTGTGGATATGTGCAAGATAAAGTAAGTTTCGTATGGTTAACTACCTTTGGGGGGTTTAAGTGAGATAAGTTTTTTTTTCGGTGTTTTGAAAAGGGGGGTTGTGTCTGCAGTTCTAGGTTTTCAGGCAGGGAGTTCCATTTTTTGGCCCCTTTTTTATGCGCATTAATTTTTTTGTATAGATTTAGTCGGACCGGGGAATGTCAAAAAAGATGTTTATGTCTGGTATTATGTCTATGGGTCCTGTCAAACCCCGTCAAGAAATTTTTTTTAGCTCAGGGTTAAATTGGGGAATTAATGGTTCTATAAATTAAATAGCAGAGTAGTAAGTGGGGGATGTTGGGGACAGGGGAAAAAGGTTTAGGTTTTGAAGAGGGGGGGGGGGGCTGCCGGGGTTGGGGATTGTGGGATAATTCTTCCCTGGGGTTTTTTGTTGGGTTATTTTTGGGTTTTTTAGGGGGAATTGCTGTTGCCCCCCATGCACAAATGGCATATGTGAGGTAGGGAAAAAAGGAAAAATTATGTGTGAGGGGGGGCTGATTGTGGTACATAACCCCCTTTTTTTAGAGAGGATCCCCACAGTTTTGGACATTTTTTTTTGTTATGTGTTGGATATGGGTGCTGAATTTGGTGCTCCCCAAGGTAAGGGGGCCCAGGAATTTCCCCCCGTTATGTCTAGCAATGGGGGGAGAGTTGATTTTAAATTTTTTTAATTGTGGATCATCTGTTCTGTTGCCAAACATAATATAGAAGGTCTTATCAGTGTTGATTTAAGTTATTGGCAGTCATCCATGTTGTTATTTTTATTAATTGGGTTTTAACAATGGTTTAAAAAGCGGGCAAGGTTTGGGGGGGGAGATGACATAAGTTGTATCCAAAAGGGGGTTTGGTTTCAAGTGTTGTGAACATTGGGAAGATCATTGATGTAAAAGGGGGGAAAGGGGAGGGGGGCCCAAGGACACTTCCCTGGGGTACGCCGGGTCTAGTGGTAGTGCCGTGGGGGATGTGCTTTAAAAGGGCATACTGGTACCTATTAGTGGGGAGGATTTGAGGTATGCTAGTGCATGACCCTTTTCCCCCTAGTGGTCAAGTTTGTTAAGATCCCCCGGGTTTCCCGGGAAAAATTTTTCCCCTTTAAATCAAAAAAAAGCCCCAGGGGGTTTCCTTTTTTTTTCAAGTGCTGTGTAAAAATTTTATCTTTTTTTCTATTGCATGAGTGCTTTTTTTTTCCAACCCAAAATTTGGGAGGGGTTTAGAAGGTTTTTTGTAGTTATAAACGAGTATCCCCTTTTTTCACAAGTTTCCAAATTTTTGGGTAGAAAAAGGTAGTTTGGGGTATGACCATAGTTTTTTACGCCCGTGGGGCACCCCTTTTGGGGGATTGGTGAACCTTTTTGTTTTGAGTAGTTTGGGGGGTGCTAGATTCAATGATTTGTTGGGGAAAAAATAGGATATGAAAGGACATGAGCAGCTCTTTTTGTATTTTGGGGGGAACTTGAGACAGATGTCCTGATTTTTTTTTAAGTGACTTGATTATCATGGAGACTTCAGTGGGTTCTGTGGGGAAGATATAAGGAGGAGGGGGGAAATTCCCCTTTTGGGGGAAACACTTGTTTTGGGCATTGGTTTTCGGGGGGTTTTACTGGCAAGTTTTTTACCCCATAGTTAAAAAAGAAGTCATTTATCTTGTTTACTGTATCAATAGGCTGTAGTGGTGTTTCGTTTTTTAGTTGGGGCAATATCCCTTTTTTTTTTCAGTTTGGGGTTTTCCCATAATCTGTGATTTTTAGGTCTTTTTATATCCCCCCTCTTGTTTCAGTGAATCTGCTGGAGTATTTTAAAATTTTTTGGTTTTTTTTTTAGTTTGGTGAGAACTTTTGAATAGTGTTTAACAAACTCCTTATGTATGAATCCCCGTCTATATTGCTTCTCATATTTTATGTTTCTTGTTAATGGATTTTAGTAAGTTGTTAGTTAGCCATGGGAAAAATAACCGTTTTTTGTAATCTGTTTCTTTTTTTTAGGACAATGTTTGTTGATAGTCTATGTAATTTATTAAAAAGGTGTCTGTCCACTCATCGATCCCCCCTTTGGGATTTGGGAATTCTATAGCCCAGTCAACTGTGTCTAGCTCTTTTGGGAATTTTTTTATTGAAGCTTGGTCATGGAGTCGGAATGAAATTTGGGGGTATTCTGGGGGGGGTTTACTAATGTTTGTTAAGAGGAAGGGGGGTAGGGGCTGTGGTGTTTTCTGTTATTATCCCCGATTTAAGGGGGCTAGATATTGGTCCATATATGGTCGATTATGGTTGCACCCCATCAAAAAAACCTGTTGGTTTGGTTTTTTTTGGTATGGGGGAAATGTGTTGTTCATATTGTTGATGAAATCGGTTACTGGCTGGTCATCTGGTAGGCCAAGGTTGATGTTGGGGAATCTCCAGCTAAGATAAGGTGGTGTTTGTTCAATTGGTTGTTTGTTATTTGCGTTTTTAGTTAAAAGCAAAAAAGGGGGGTGTTTGAAAGGGGGACCCGGTAAAGGGCCCCCCATGGTTAGGGGGTCTTAAGGTTTTTTCAAAATTTAGCAAAAAAATTTTTCCCCCATATTCATCATTATAGAAAATTTTGGGGTCACAGCAGGATATTTCTTTTGAGTAATATTTTAATACCCCCCCCCCTTTTTATGTTTAAAAAATTGTGTTTTGGGGTGTGTATCCTAAAAGGAGTAGATATCTATTGTATCCTGCTTAACCCCCGGGGTTTAGTAAGGACAATACATGTGAAGGGGTTTTTGGGGAAACCCAAAAGGGGGGGCAAGGAGGTCATCATAGTGTTTGCTTAAGGATCGGACATTGTATTTAAAGAACTGTTATACTTTTAGTAGTTTTTTTAACAGGGGGGGGTTTGATGCTGTGTAGTAGAGGCAGTTTTTTTTCCGTAAATTTTGGGGAATTTTTCATTAAATAGGTTTAGACCAGGGTCGACGTGATCATTCATCATTTGGGTTTAAAAGGGGATTTTTTTTATATCATGTATAGTGTGGTGGGGGTTTTTAGTACTAAATTTTTCTGTTATAAGGGGATTTTTTTGGGGAAGTATAAAACCCAATGCACATTGGTCAAATAGAGTATAGTAACAAATAAACATAGTGGTCTTTATTGAGTATGTTTTTAACTAATGAAAAAAAAAAATTGATAAAAACCCAATGAGATACAATTATCAAAAACAATGTGGGGCCCAATGATTTTTTGGATTGGTTTTGTATTCCCAAAAATGAAATATAGTACAGAAAAAAATTAAAAAAAAATTTAGATAAAAACCCTTTAAATTAAATTATTTTAAAAAATGTAGCACCAATATTTGGTATTGGTTATGTTTTAAATTTTTGAATGAAATAAAGTACAGAAAAAAATTAAAAAAATTTGTTAACCCCATTAATTTTAAATTTTTAAAAAGGGTAACCAATGATTTTGGGGTGTTGGTTATTTAATAATAAAAAGGAATTAGATATAAACTAATAAGATAAAATTACTTATAAAATGTACCCCTTTGGTTTTAATGGTTATGTATTGGGGTGGGAAGAAATAAAGTACAGAAAAAAATTCAAATATAGATAAATACTAAGTTTAAATTACAAAATTGTAAAGGGGATCAATGAGTTTGGTTTTGGGTTTTTCCCAAAATAGAATGTAATTGGGGGAACTAGATATTACCTATGATATTAATAGATAATAAGATAGTTGTAGCACAAGACCGATACTTGTAATTGCACTAGAAATAGTTGCAATAGAAATAAAGGTATAATACAGGTTTATAAAAAAGAAATAATAAAAAATAAACGGGGGGAAAGAATGGTATACAGTAGATATTAAAATAAGTAAAATGGGATTTTTGCACAGGTTTAAAAAGTAAATTGAAGGATAGGGCAATGATGTTTAGCTGTGTATGGAACTTTCTTTGGCAATGATAGGTTAATAAAAATAAAGGTAAAAACAAGATTGAGCAATGAAGAAAAAAAATGGGGAATAATAATTATAAAATAAAAATTTGCAAAAAATTTTTTAATAATAAGGGGATTTTTAGTTAAAAAATCAAATTAAGACTATGAGGTAGAATTAAGCTATGGGGGGTGAATTAAGACTATGAGGGAATTAAGACATGAGGGGAGAAATGGTTTTTTGGATATAAGGTAAAAATTTAATGGTAAGAGGGTATTGGAATTTTGGGGAAAAAAAGTAAAAATTTAATGGAGAGGGTATTGGAATTTTGGGAAAAAATTTAAAAAATGGTTCATTTCACTAATCGTGGAAGTGGGTTTCTACATATTATTTCTAATTTCTGTTAACCCAGCCCCACCAGGAATCTTTTTTTAAATTCATGTTCTTTCTGGCAATGAAAACCTTCCCAGTGGGCTGTTTCCTAACTGGATTTTACCATCCCTCAAACACTGATGAATTTTTTGGGCATTGCGTAATTTTCTTAAACGATAAAGGAGGTTTTGTCTTGTTTTGGAAGGCACTGGTTCACAAGACATCAGTTTCATAGTTATGGATGTTTTTAGTAGGTTGTTTTTTTTTGCAAGCTGGTATTAAATTTAATAGCACTGTTTTTTTCCCTTTTGAGCCCATCAGTTTGCAATCTTTTGGTTATCACTACGTATGTTTTGCTAAGGTGGTCCTTGAAAAGTTGGAGGGCGGCCTCCATGCATGTCTCTTGGGGGACTGGGTGGAAGATGTTTTTGTTTTTAACTATAACAGCCACTTTTTTCTGTTGTTGGTGGAAGGCTTGGGTTGTTGACATCAGTAAGTTGTAGATCCAAAGTGTCTTTCTTCTATGATGTTCTTGTTCAATTGACTTGATCTTTGAGTGTTGATGGTGTCTACAGACTGGGTGTGGGTGTTGCTTAGTTGTTCTAGAGTGGGTTTGTTTGTCTCCAGAGTTGTGATCTTGACGAGGTACTGTGCGTTGGAGGTTTAAGCCCTGCATTTCCTGGGTAAGCTTGGTGATTGTTTGATTCTGGATCATAAGGAGTTTAGCTATCTCTGGGTCATTAATCTTCTTAACATCAAATCCATGGAAAGAGTTATCTTGGACCGTGGCGGCGGCCATTATTGTTGTTGTCGGGCGGGTGTTGTGATGGTGCAGGTGTTTGGGGGTTGAGGCCTGGCTGGTAGTCGAAGTTTTCCTTGCAGAAATGCTGCTCTCACCTGGGATGTTAGGAGTTCTTGGTTGTTTACTGGATCTTCTGTTGTTGCTATGACCCTTTGGCCCATTGACATGGCTTCAGATGAATAGTAGGCATTGGAATGGGTGAATGTTGTGGAGTATCACTTCAGTGGCAGCGGGCAGGTGGTGGTAACACAAGTCCTATTAGTTGGTGTTTTTGTGTATTTTTGGGTAATTACTGTAGTTGATTTATATCATTCTGGGTATCCACATATGTTAGTGTTATGTGGGTCTTGATTAGGCCATCACGGGGCTGCTGGGCACTTAGGTGGAAGTAAAAGTAGAGGACAAGGTTCTTGCTGCCTGCCCAAAGGGATAATATTGCATATTATCACTTGCATATGATAGAGTGGATAGGGGAGCAATGGCAAATGTTGCAAGTGATGGAATAGGTAGTAAGTTACTGAAGGCTGAAAAGAGTTTTTATGAGGATAGTGAGGCTCAGGTTAGGGTGTGTAGGGAGAGGGAGATTATTTCCCCGGTAAAAGTAGGTCTTAGACGGGGATGTGTAATGTCACCATGGTTGTTTAATAATTTATAGATGGGGTTGTAAAAGTAAATGTTAGGGTGTTGGGGAGGGGTGGGATTAAATTATGGAGAATTAAATGCAAAATGGAGTTGACACAATTTTTTGATGATACTGTGCTTATGGGAGATTCTAAAGAATAGTTGCAAAGGTTAGTGACAGTTTGGAGAGTGTGTAAAGGTAGAAAGTTAAAAGTGAACATAGATAAGAGAAGGTGATGAGGGTATCAAACGATTTAAATAAAGAAAAATTGGATATCACATTGGGGAGAGGGGTTATGGAAGAAGTAAATGTTTTCAGATATTTGGGAGTTGACGTGTCAGCGGATGGGTTTATGAAGGATGAGGTTAACCATAAATTGATGAAGGAAAAAAAGGGGAGTGGTGTATTGAGGTATCTGTGGAGACAAAAACGTTATCCATGGAGGCAAAGAAGGAATGTACGAAAGTATAGTGGTACCAACACTCTTATAGGGTGTGAAGCATGGGTTGCAAATGCTGCAGCGAGGAGGAGGCTGGAGGCAGTGGAGATGTCCTGTCTAAGGCAATGTGTGTAAATATTTAGAAAATTCGGGAAAGTGGGAAAAGGAAGGTGTGAGTTACTAAAAGTACAGTGGTACCCGGTTTAATATTTTTCATTCCAGAATGCTGTTCAATCCATTACAAACGAATTTATCTCCTTAAGAAAAGTTGTAAAATAGACTAGTCCTTTAGACCCCAAAAACACTTACAAAGCATTAAAAAATAAACTTCTAAAGGTGAGTTTGGGACCATCGAAACCGGGTACCACTGTATTTGTGAGGGCTGAAGGGGTTGTTGAGGTGGTTTGGTCATTTAGAGAGAATGGATCAAAGTAGAATGACTTGGAGGCGTATAAATCTGTAGGGGGAAGGAAGGCGGGTAGGGTCGTCCCAGAAAAGGTTGGAGGAAGGGGGGAAAGGAGGTTTTATGGGCATAGGCTTGGACTCCAGCAAGCATTTTGAGCGTGTTAGATAGGAGTGAATGGAGACGAATGGTTTTTGGGACATGACATCTGTTGGAGTGTGAGCAGGGAACATTTTGTGAAGGGATTCAGGGGAAAACCCGTTAATTGATTTAGTTGGATTTGAGTCCTGGAAATGGGGAATTGCCTGCACTTTAAAGGAGGGGTCTGAGATAGTGACAGCTGGGGGACTTTTCTCAGCTGTCGTATCTGAGCTCCTCTGCAAAGACAGTGATTATGTACAATGTAGTGAAAGGTTGTGATGATGAAAGTATTTTCTTTTTTGGGGGTTTTCTTTTTTTTTTCACCCCGCCCGGTGGGAGACCCACTTGTTAAAAAAAAAAAAAAAAAAAAACCCGTACAAACGTTTAGCTTTTATGCGGACCGGGGGGTTTTTACTATCCACAACTTTTAAAACCAATGCTTTCCCCATATCCTTCCTGAGCCTGAATTTTTTCCCAAATTAAAATTCTG
>WNWK01017899.1:0-41311 GCA_009830355.1 Cherax destructor
ATTTTAGCCCTTTTTTTTAGCTTTTTAATTTTTGTATTTTTGAAAATTAATAAGAAGCTTCCTAAAAGAAAATCATAAAATTTTGCTTACTTTTCCCATAAATTTCAATTGCAGAAAAAATTTATTTAAAAGTGGGAAAATTAATTTTGCTAAAAAAAAAGTTTTGCCAGAAAAGCACTCAAACCGAAAACGCAAAATGAATAAAATAGGGTTTTGCACATTTTTTCAGGTTTTTAATGTTTCATGTATTTTTCGAAAAATTTTGAAATATTTAAAAAAATTATTTTTTAGATTTTTAAAGGGTTTTTTAAAAAATTAAAAATTTATAAATTTTAAAAAACTATAAACGATATTTTTTATTTTTTTTCGATTAAGGGTTTTTTAGGATTTTTGAAAAATATTTTTTTAGATAAAAAATACCTATGGTGTTCCAAAAGAAAATAAAAAAATTTTTTTCCCTTTTCCCCTTTTCAATTGCAGTAAAATTTATTTAAAATGTTAAAATCTAAAATTTTAGCTAAAAAAAAAGGGTTTTCCCGAAAAGCATAAACCGCCTAAAAAGTCGAAATATGCAAAAAATCGATTTTAGCAATTTTTCGAGCTTTTTTTTAAAAAAATTTATTTTTTGAAAAAATATAAAAAATTTTTAAATTAAAATTTGATTTTTTAATTTTTAAAATTTTTAAAAAAAAAAATTTTAAAAAAATTAAAAATTTTTTAAAAAATTTTTTTTATTTTTTTTTTTTGCATTTAAAATTTTAAGGTTTTTTTAAAAAAAATTTTTTTTAAAAAATTTTGTAACTTCCCATAAAATTTTCATTTTCCCCTAAATTTAAATTGTGTGAAATTTTATTTAAAAATAAAAAATAAAATTTTTGCAAAAAAAGGGCCCAAAACCCCAAAAACCCTTTTTAAAAGTGAAAATTTCAATAAAATCGATTTTAGCACATTTTTTTTAGCTTTTTTAAATTTTATGTATTTTTGAAAATCTAAAAGTAACTTCCTAAAAAAAATCATAAAATTTTTTTTTTTTAAAAAAGTAGAAATTCTATTTAAAGTGTGAAAATCTAAGTATTTTAGCTAAAATGAGTTTTGCCAGAAAAGCACTCAAACCGCTCTAAAACGTCGAAATATGCAATAAAAACTTTTGCAATTTTTAGTTCAACATTTTTTCTAAGATTTTTAATGGGTTTCATGTTTTTTTTTTCGAAAATCTTTTAAGCTTTAAAGTAAGTTCCTAAAAGAAAATCATAAAATTTTGCTTACTTTTCCCATAAATTTCAATTGCAGTAGAAATTTATTTAAAAGTGGGAAAATCTAAGTATTTTAGCTAAAAATGAGTTTTGCCAGAAAAGCACTCAAACCGCTCTAAAACGTCGAAATATGCAATAAAATATGTTTTAGCACATTTTTCTCAGCTTTTTAATGTTTCATGTATTTTTCGAAAATTATGAAATATTCTATAAAAATATTGATTTTTATAGATTTTTAAAGGATTTTTAAAAATATGTAAATAATTTATAAATATTAAAAAATACTATAAAACGATATTTTTTGCATTTTTGACGATTAAGCATTTTCAAGGATTTTCTGAAAAAATATTTTTTTTGATAAAATATACCTATGAGTAAGATTCCTAAAAGAAAATAATAAAATTTTGCTTACTTTTCCCATAAATTTCAATTGCAGTAGAAATTCTATTTAAAAGTGTTAAAATCTAAGTATTTTAGCTGAAAAATGAGTTTTGCCAGAAAAGCATCAAACCGTTTAAAAAGTCGAAATATGCCCAAAAAAATACGATTTTAGCACATTTTTCTGAGCTTTTAATGTTTCATGTATTTTCTGAAAATAATATAAATATTTTTAAATTAATATATATTTTTTTAGATTTTTAATGGATTTTTTTAAAAATATGTAAATATTTAATAAATATTCAAAAATGCTATAAAACTTTATTTTATTGCATTTTTTGACGATTTAAGGCATTTTCAAGGATTTTCTGAAAAACTATTTTTTTAGTTAAAATATACCTGTAAGTAAGCTTCCTAAAAGAAAATCATAAAATTTTGCTTACTTTTCCCATAAATTTCAATTGCAGTAGAAATTCTATTTAAAAGTGTGAAAATCTAAGTATTTTAGCTAAAAAATGAGTTTTGTCAGAAAAGCATCAAACCGCTCTAAAACGTCGAAATATGCCATAAAATGCGATTTTAGCATATTTTTCTGAGCTTTTTAATGTTTCATGTATTTTTTTGAAAATAATATGAAATTTTCTATAAAAATATTGATTTTTTTAGATTTTTAATAGTATTTTTTAAAAATATGTAAATAATTAATAAATATTAAAAAAATGATATAAAACTTGATTTTATTGCATTTTTTGACGATTTAAGGCATTTTCAAGGATTTTCTGAAAAACAATTTTTTTAGTTAAAATATACCTGTAAGTAAGCTTCCTAAAAGAAAATCATAAAATTTTGCTTACTTTTCCCATAAATTTCAATTGCAGTAGAAATTCTATTTAAAAGTGTGAAAATCTAAGTATTTTAGCTAAAAAATGAGTTTTGCCAGAAAAGCACTCAAACCGCTCTAAAACGTCGAAATATGCAATAAAATACGATTTTAGCATATTTTTCTGAGCTTTTTATTTTTTCATGTATTTTTCGAAAATAATATGAAATATTCTATAAAAATATTGATTTTTAAAGATTTTTAATGGGATTTTTTAAAAATATGTAAATAATTAATATATATTAAAAAATACTATAAAACGATATTTTATTGCATTTTTTGACGATTTAACGCATTTTCAAGGATTTTGTGAAAAACTATTTTTTTAGATAAAATATACCTATGAGTAAGCTTCCTAAAAGAAAATCATAAAATTTTGCTTACTTTTCCCATAAATTTCAATTGCAGTAGAAATTCTATTTAAAAGTGTGAAAATCCAAGTATTTTAGCTAAAAAATGAGTTTTGTCAGAAAAGCATCAATCCGCTCTAAAACGTCGAAATATGCCATAAAATGCGATTTTAGCATATTTTTCTGAGCTTTTTAATGTTTCATGTATTTTTTTGAAAATAATATGAAATTTTCTATAAAAATATTGATTTTTTTAGATTTTTAATAGGATTTTTTAAAAATATGTAAATAATTAATAAATATTAAAAAAATGCTATAAAACTTGATTTTATTGCATTTTTTGACGATTTAAGGCATTTTCAAGGATTTTCTGAAAAACTATTTTTTTAGTTAAAATATACCTGTAAGTAAGCTTCCTAAAAGAAAATCATAAAATTTTGCTTACTTTTCCCATAAATTTCAATTGCAGTAGAAATTCTATTTAAAAGTGTGAAAATCTAAGTATTTTAGCTGGAAAATGAGTTTTGCCAGAAAAGCACTCAAACCGCTCTAAAACGTCGAAATATGCAATAAAAAACGATTTTAGCACATTTTTCTGAGCTTTTTAATATTTCATGTATATTTCGAAAATAATATGAAATATTCTATAAAAATATTGATTTTTTTAGATTTTTATGGGATTTTTTAAAAATATGTAAATAATTAATAAATATTAAAAAATGCTATAAAACTTGATTTTATTGCATTTTTTGACGATTTAAGGCATTTTCAAGGATTTTCTGAAAAACTATTTTTTTAGTTGAAATATACCTGTAAGTAAGCTTCCTAAAAGAAAATCATAAAATTTTGCTTATTTTCCCATAAATTTCAATTGCAGTAGAAATTCTATTTAAAAGTGTGAAAATGTAAGTATTTTAGCTAAAAAATGAGTTTTGCCAGAAAAGCACTCAAACCGCTCTAAAACGTCGAAATATGCAATAAAATACGGTTTTAGCACATTTTTCTCAGGTTTTTAATGTTTCATGTATTTTTCGAAAATGGTATGAAATATTCTATAAAAATATTGATTTTTATAGATTTTTAATGAGATTTTTTAAAAATATGTAAATAATTTATAAATATTAAAAAATGCTATACAACGATATTTTATTGCATTTTTTGACGATTCAAGGCATTTTCACGGATTTTCTGAAAAACTATTTTTTTAGATAAAATATACCTATGAGTAAGATTCCTAAAAGAAAATAATAAAATTTTGCTTACTTTTCCCATAAATTTCAATTGCAGTAGAAATTCTATTTAAAAGTGTTAAAATCTAAGTATTTTAGCTGAAAAATGAGTTTTGCCAGAAAAGCACTCAAACCGCTCTAAAACGTCGAAATATGCAATAAAATACGATTTTAGCACATTTTTCTGAGCTTTTTAATATTTCATGTATATTTCGAAAATAATATGAAATATTCTAAATTATTATTGATTTTTATAGATTTTTAATGAGATTTTTTAAAAATATGTAAATAATTAATATATATTCAAAAATGCTATAAAATTTGATTTTATTGCATTTTTTGACGATTTAAGGCATTTTCAAGGATTTTCTGAAAACTATTTTTTTAGTTAAAATATACCTGTAAGTAAGCTTCCTAAAAGAAAATCATAAAATTTTGCTTACTTTTCCCATAAATTTCAATTGCAGTAGAAATTCTATTTAAAAGTGTGAAAATCTAAGTATTTTAGCTAAAAAATGAGTTTTGTCAGAAAAGCATCAAACCGCTCTAAAACGTCGAAATATGCCATAAAATGCGATTTTAGCACATTTTTCTGAGCTTTTTAATGTTTCATGTATTTTTTGAAAATAATATGAAATTTTCTATAAAAATATTGATTTTTTAGATTTTTAATAGGATTTTTTAAAAATATGTAAATAATTAATAAATATTAAAAAATGCTATAAAACTTGATTTTATTGCATTTAGCACATTTTTCTGAGCTTTTTAATGTTTCATGTTTTTTTTTAAAATAATATGAAATATTCTATAAAAATATTGATTTTTATAGATTTTTAATGGGATTTTAAAAATATGTAAATAATTAATAAATATTCAAAATGCTATAAAATTTGATTTTATTTCATTTTTGACGTTTTAAGGCATTTCAGGATTTTCTGAAAACTATTTTTTTAGTTAAAATATACCTGTAAGTAAGCTTCCTAAAAGAAAATCATAAAATTTTGCTTACTTTTCCCATAAATTTCAATTGCAGTAGAAATTCTATTTAAAAGTGTGAAAATCTAAGTATTTTAGCTAAAAAATGAGTTTTGTCAGAAAAGCATCAAACCGCTCTAAAACGTCGAAATATGCCATAAAATGCGATTTTAGCACATTTTTCTGAGCTTTTTAATGTTTCATGTATTTTTTTGAAAATAATATGAAATTTTCTATAAAAATATTGATTTTTTTAGATTTTTAATAGGATTTTTTAAAAATATGTAAATAATTAATAAATATTAAAAAATGCTATAAAACTTGATTTTATTGCATTTTTTGACGATTTAAGGCATTTTCAAGGATTTTCTGAAAACTATTTTTTTAGTTAAAATATACCTGTAAGTAAGCTTCCTAAAAGAAAATCATAAAATTTTGCTTACTTTTCCCATAAATTTCAATTGCAGTAGAAATTCTATTTAAAAGTGTGAAAATCTAAGTATTTTAGCTGGAAAATGAGTTTTGCCAGAAAAGCACTCAAACCGCTCTAAAACGTCGAAATATGCAATAAAAAACGATTTTAGCACATTTTTCTGAGCTTTTTAATATTTCATGTATATTTCGAAAATAATATGAAATATTCTATAAAAATATTGATTTTTTTTAGATTTTTATGGGATTTTTTAAAAATATGTAAATAATTAATAAATATTAAAAAATGCTATAAAACTTGATTTTATTGCATTTTTTGACGATTTAAGGCATTTTCAAGGATTTTCTGAAAAACTATTTTTTTAGTTGAAATATACCTGTAAGTAAGCTTCCTAAAAGAAAATCATAAAATTTTGCTTATTTTCCCATAAATTTCAATTGCAGTAGAAATTCTATTTAAAAGTGTGAAAATGTAAGTATTTTAGCTAAAAAATGAGTTTTGCCAGAAAAGCACTCAAACCGCTCTAAAACGTCGAAATATGCAATAAAATACGGTTTTAGCACATTTTTCTCAGGTTTTTAATGTTTCATGTATTTTTCGAAAATGGTATGAAATATTCTATAAAAATATTGATTTTTATAGATTTTTTAAAGAGATTTTTAAAAATATGTAAATAATTTATAAATATTAAAAAATGCTATACAACGATATTTTATTGCATTTTTTGACGATTCAAGGCATTTTCACGGATTTTCTGAAAAACTATTTTTTTAGATAAAATATACCTATGAGTAAGATTCCTAAAAGAAAATAATAAAATTTTGCTTACTTTTCCCATAAATTTCAATTGCAGTAGAAATTCTATTTAAAAGTGTGAAAATGTATGTATTTTAGCTAAAAAATGAGTTTTGCCAGAAAAGCACTCAAACCGCTCTAAAACGTCGAAATATGCAATAAAATACGATTTTAGCACATTTTTCTGAGCTTTTTAATATTTCATGTATATTTCGAAAATAATATGAAATATTCTAAATTATTATTGATTTTTATAGATTTTTAATGAGATTTTTTAAAAATATGTAAATAATTAATATATATTCAAAAATGCTATAAAATTTGATTTTATTGCATTTTTTGACGATTTAAGGCATTTTCAAGGATTTTCTGAAAACTATTTTTTTAGTTAAAATATACCTGTAAGTAAGCTTCCTAAAAGAAAATCATAAAATTTTGCTTACTTTTCCCATAAATTTCAATTGCAGTAGAAATTCTATTTAAAAGAGTAAAAATGTAAGTATTTTAGCTAAAAAATGAGTTTTGCCAGAAAAGCACTCAAACCGCTCTAAAACGTTGAAATATGCAATAAAATACGATTTTAGCACATTTTTCTCAGCTTTTTAATGTTTCATGTATTTTTCGAAAATGATATGAAATATACTATAAAAATTTTGATTTTTATAGATTTTTAATGAGATTTTTTAAAAATATGTAAATAATTATTAAATATTAAAAAATACTATAAAACGATATTTTATTGCATTTTTTGACGATTTAAGGCATTTTCAAGGATTTTCTGAAAAACTATTTTTTTAGTTAAAATATACCTGTAAGTAAGCTTCCTAAAAGAAAATCATAAAATTTTGCTTACTTTTCCCATAAATTTCAATTGCAGTAGAAATTCTATTTAAAAGTGTGAAAATCTAAGTATTTAAGCTAAAAATGAGTTTTGCCAGAAAAGCACTCAAACCGCTCTAAAACGTCGAAATATGCAATAAAATACGATTTTAGCATATTTTCTGAGCTTTTATGTTTCATGTGTTTTCGAAAATAATATGAAATATTCTATAAAAATATTGATTTTTATAAATTTTTAATAGGATTTTTAAAAATACGTAAATAATTTATAAATATTAAAAATGCTATAAAACGATATTTTATTGCATTTTTGACGATTTAAGGCATTTTCAATGATTTTGTGAAGAACTATTTTTAGATAAAATATACCTATAGTAAGCTTCCTAAAGAAAATCATAAAATTTTGCTTGCTTTTCCCATAAATTTCAATTGCAGTAGAAATTCTATTTAAAAGTGTGAAAATCTAAGTATTTTAGCTAAAAAATGAGTTTTGTCAGAAAAGCATCAAACCGCTCTAAAACGTCGAAATATGCCATAAAATGCGATTTTAGCACATTTTTCTGAGCTTTTTAATGTTTCATGTATTTTTTGAAAATAATATGAAATATTCTATAAAAATATTGATTTTTATAGATTTTTAATGGGATTTTTTAAAAATATGTAAATAATTAATAAATATTCAAAAATGCTATAAAATTTGATTTTATTGCATTTTTTGACGTTTTAAGGCATTTTCAAAGATTTTCTGAAAACTAGTTTTTTTAGTTAAAATATACCTGTAAGTAAGCTTCCTAAAAGAAAATCATAAAATTTTGCTTACTTTTCCCATAAATTTCAATTGCAGTAGAAATTCTATTTAAAAGTGTGAAAATGTAAGTATTTTAGCTAAAAAATGAGTTTTGCCAGAAAAGCACTCAAACCGCTCTAAAACGTCGAAATATGCAATAAAATACGATTTTAGCACATTTTTCTCAACTTTTTAATGTTTCATGTATTTTTCGAAAATAATATGAAATATTCTATAAAAATATTGATTTTTATAAATTTTTAATGGGATTTTTTAAAAATATGTAAATAATTAATAAATATTAAAAAATTCTATAAAATTTTATTTTATTGCATTTTTTGACGTTTTAAGGCATTTTCAAGGATTTTCTGAAAAACTATTTTTTTAGTTAAAATATACCTGTAAGTAAGCTTCCTAAAAGAAAATCATAAAATTTTGCTTACTTTTCCCATAAATTTCAATTGCAGTAGAAATTCTATTTAAAAGTGTGAAAATGTAAGTATTTTAGCTAAAAAATGAGTTTTGCCAGAAAAGCACTCAAACCGCTCTAAAACGTCGAAATATGCCATAAAATGCGATTTTAGCACATTTTTCTGAGCTTTTTATTGTTTCATGTATTTTTTGAAAATAATATGAAATATTCTATAAAAATATTGATTTTTATAGATTTTTAATGGGATTTTTTAAAAATATGTAAATAATTAATAAATATTAAAAAATACTATAAAACGATATTTTATTGCATTTTTTGACGATTTAAGGCATTTTTAAGGATTTTGTGAAAAACTATTTTTTTTAGATAAAATATACCTATGAGTAAGCTTCCTAATAGAAAATCATAAAATTTTGCTTACTTTTCCCATTTTTTTCAATTGCAGTAGAAATTCTATTTAAAAGTGTGAAAATCTAAGTATTTTAGCTAAAAAATGAGTTTTGTCAGAAAAGCATCAAACCGCTCTAAAACGTCGAAATATTCCATAAAATGCGATTTTAGCACATTTTTCTGAGCTTTTTAATGTTTCATGTATTTTTTGAAAATAATATGAAATATTCTATAAAAATATTGATTTTTATAGATTTTTAATGGGATTTTTTAAAAATATGTAAATAATTAATAAATATTCAAAAATGCTATAAAATTTGATTTTATTGCATTTTTTGACGATTTAAGGCATTTTCAAGGATTTTCTGAAAAACTATTTTTTTAGTTAAAATATACCTGTAAGTAAACTTCCTAAAAGAAAATCATAAAATTTTGCTTACTTTTCCCATTAATTTCAATTGCAGTAGAAATTCTATTTTAAAAGTGTGAAAATCTAAGTATTTTAGCTGAAAAATGAGTTTTGCCAGAAAAGCACTCAAACCGCTCTAAAACGTCGAAATATGCAATAAAATACGATTTTAGCACATTTTTCTAACCTTTTTTATGTTTCATGTGTTTTTCGAAAATAATATGAAATATTCTATAAAAATATTGATTTTTATAGATTTTTAATGGGATTTTTTAAAAATATGTAAATAATTAACAGATATTCAAAAATGCTATAAAATTTGATTTTATTGCATTTTTTGACGATTTAAGGCATTTTCAAGGATTTTCTGAAAAACTATTTTTTTAGTTAAAATATACCTGTAAGTAAACTTCCTAAAAGAAAATCATAAAATTTTGCTTACTTTTCCCATAAATTTCAATTGCAGTAGAAATTCTATTTTAAAAGTGTGAAAATCTAAGTATTTTAGCTGAAAAATGAGTTTTGCCAGAAAAGCACTCAAACCGCTCTAAAACGTCGAAATATGCAATAAAATACGATTTTAGCACATTTTTCTGAGCTTTTTAATATTTAATGTATATTTAGAAAATAATATGAAATATTCTCAATTAATATTGATTTTTATAGATTTTTAATGGGATTTTTTAAAAATATGTAAATAATTAATAAATATTCAAAAATGCTATAAAACTTTATTTTATTGCATTTTTTGACGATTTAAGGCATTTTCAAGGATTTTCTGAAAAACTATTTTTTTAGATAAAATATACCTGTGAGTAAGCTTCCTAAAAGAAAATCATAAAATTTTGCTTACTTTTCCCATAAATTTTAAATGCAGTAGAAATTCTATTTAAAAGTGTGAAAATATAAGTATTTTAGCTAAAAAATGAGTTTTGCCAGAAAAGCACTCCAACCGCTCTAAAACGTCGAAATATGCAATAAAATACGATTTTAGCAAATTTTTCTAACCTTTTTATGTTTCATGTGTTTTTCGAAAATAATATGAAATATTCTATAAAAATATTGATTTTTATAGATTTTTAATGGGATTTTTTAAAAATAGTAAATAATTTATAAATATTAAAAATGCTATAAACTATTTTATTGCATTTTTGACGATTAAGGCATTTTCAGGATTTTCTGAAAACTATTTTTTAGTTAAAATATACATGAGTAAGCTTCCTAAAAGAAAATCATAAAATTTTGCTTACTTTTCCTATAAATTTCAATTGCAGTAGAAATTCTATTTAAAAGTGTGAAAATCTAAGTATTTTAGCTGAAAAATGAGTTTTGCCAGAAAAGCACTCAAACCGCTCTAAAACGTCGAAATATGCAATAAAATACGATTTTAGCACATTTTTCTGAGCTTTTTAATATTTATGTATATTTCGAAAATAATATGAAATATTCTAATTAATATTGATTTTTATAGATTTTTAATGGATTTTTAAAAATATGTAAATAATTAATATATATAAAAATGCTAAAAACTTATTTTATTGCATTTTTGACGATTTAAGGATTTTCAAGGATTTTGAAAAACTATTTTTTAGATAAAATATACCTATGAGTAAGCTTCCTAAAAGAAAATCATAAAATTTTGCTTACTTTTCCCATAAATTTCAATTGCAGTAGAAATTCTATTTAAAAGTGTAAAAATTTAAGTATTTTAGCTGAAAAATGAGTTTTGCCAGAAAGCACTCAAACCGCTCTAAAACGTCGAAATATGCAATAAAATACGATTTTAGCAATTTTTCTAAGCTTTTTATTTCATGTATATTTCGAAAATAATATAAATATTCTAAATAATATTGATTTTTATAGATTTTAATGGATTTTTTAAAAATATGTAAATAATTTAATAATATTCAAAAATGCTAAAACTTTATTTTATTGCATTTTTTGACGATTAAGGCATTTTCAGGATTTTCTGAAAAACTATTTTTAGATAAAATATACCTTGAGTAAGCTTCCTAAAAGAAAATCATAAAATTTTGCTTACTTTTCCATAAATTTCAATTGCAGTAAATTCTATTTAAAAGTGTGAAAATCTAAGTATTTTAGCTGAAAAATGAGTTTTGCCAGAAAAGCACTCAAACCGCTCTAAAACGTCGAAATATGCAATAAAATACGATTTTAGCACATTTTTCTGAGCTTTTTATTTTCATGTTATTTCGAAAATAATATGAAATATTCTAAATTAATATTGATTTTTATAGATTTTTAATGGGATTTTTTAAAAATAGTAAATAATTATAAATATTCAAAAATGCTAAAAACTTGATTTTATTGCATTTTTGAGATTTAAGGCATTTTCAAGGATTTTCTGAAAAACTATTTTTTTAGATAAATATACCTGTGAGTAAGCTTCCTAAAAGAAAATCATAAAATTTTGCTTACTTTTCCCATAAATTTCAATTGCAGTAGAAATTCTATTTAAAAGTGTAAAAATCTAAGTATTTTAGCTGAAAAATGAGTTTTGCCAGAAAGGCACTCAAACCGCTCTAAAACGTCGAAATATGCAATAAAAAACGATTTTAGCACATTTTTCTGAGCTTTTTAATATTTCATGTATATTTCGAAAATAATATAAAATATTCTAAATTAATATTGATTTTTATAGATTTTTAATGGATTTTTTTAAAAATATGTAAATATTTAATAAATATTCAAAAATGCTACAAAACTTTATTTTATTGCATTTTTTGACGATTTAAGGCATTTTCAAGGATTTTCTAAAAACTATTTTTTTAGTTAAAATATACCTGTAAGTAAGCTTCCTAAAAGAAAATCATAAAATTTTGCTTACTTTTCCCATAAATTTCAATTGCAGTAGAAATTCTATTTAAAAGTGTGAAAATGTAAGTATTTTAGCTAAAAAATGAGTTTTGCCAGAAAAGCACTCAAACCGCTCTAAAACGTCGAAATATGCAATAAAATACGATTTTAGCAAATTTTTCTAAGCTTTTTTATGTTTCATGTGTTTTTCGAAAATAATATGAAATATTCTATAAAAATATTGATTTTTATAGATTTTTAATGGGATTTTTTAAAAATACGTAAATAATTTATAAATATTAAAAAATGCTATAAAACGATATTTTATTGCATTTTTTGACGATTTAAGGCATTTTCAAGGATTTTCTGAAAAACTATTTTTTTAGATAAAATATACCTGTGAGTAAGCTTCCTAAAAGAAAATCATAAAATTTTGCTTACTTTTCCTATAAATTTCAATTGCAGTAGAAATTCTATTTAAAAGTGTGAAAATCTAAGTATTTTAGCTGAAAAATGAGTTTTGCCAGAAAAGCACTCAAACCGCTCTAAAACGTCGAAATATGCAATAAAATGCGATTTTAGCACATTTTTCTGAGCTTTTTAATGTTTCAAGTATTTTTCGAAAATAATATGAAATATTCTAAATTATTATTGATTTTTATAGATTTTTAATAAGATTTTTTAAAAATATGTAAATAATTAATATATATTCAAAAATGCTATAAAACTTGATTTGATTGCATTTTTTGACGATTTAAGGCATTTTTCAAGGATTTTGCAAAAACTATTTTTTTAGATAAAATATACCTATGAGTAAGCTTCCTAAAAGAAAATCATAAAATTTTGCTTACTTTTCCCATAAATTTCAATTGCAGTAGAAATTATATTTAAAAGTGTGAAAATCTAAGTATTTTAGCTAAAAAATGAATTTTGTCAGAAAAGCATCAAACCGCTCTAAAACGTCGAAATATGCCATAAAATGCGATTTTAGCACATTTTTCTGAGCTTTTTAATGTTTCATGTATTTTTCGAAAATAATATGAAATATTCTATAAAAATATTGATTTTTATAGATTTTTAATAAGATTTTTTAAAAATATGTAAATAATTAATAAATATTCAAAAATGCTATAAAATTTGATTTTATTGCATTTTTTGACGATTTAAGGCATTTTCAAGGATTTTCTGAAAACTA
Source organism: Cherax destructor (assembly GCA_009830355.1). Classification (NCBI taxonomy): domain Eukaryota; kingdom Metazoa; phylum Arthropoda; class Malacostraca; order Decapoda; family Parastacidae; genus Cherax; species Cherax destructor. The sequence goes on from WNWK01017899.1 coordinate 13,165, forward strand.
TTTTTTTAGTTAAAATATACCTGTAAGTAAGCTTCCTAAAAGAAAATCATAAAATTTTGCTTACTTTTCCCATAAATTTCAATTGCAGTAGAAATTCTATTTAAAAGTGTGAAAATGTAAGTATTTTAGCTAAAAAATGAGTTTTGCTAGAAAAGCACTCAAACCGCTCTAAAACGTCGAAATATGCAATAAAATACGATTTTAGCACATTTTTCTCAGCTTTTTAATGTTTCAGGTATTTTTCGAAAATAATATGAAATATTCTATAAAAATATTGATTTTTATAGATTTTTAATGGGATTTTTTAAAAATATGTAAATAATTAATAAATATTAAAACATACTATAAAACGATATTTTATTGCATTTTTTGACGATTTAAGGCATTTTCAAGGATTTTGTGAAAAACTATTTTTTTTAGATAAAATATACCTATGAGTAAGCTTCCTAAAAGAAAATCATAAAATTTTGCTTACTTTTCCCATTTTTTTCAATTGCAGTAGAAATTCTATTTAAAAGTGTGAAAATCTAAGTATTTTAGCTAAAAAATGAGTTTTGTCAGAAAAGCATCAAACCGCTCTAAAACGTCGAAATATGCCATAAAATGCGATTTTAACACATTTTTCTGAGCTTTTTAATGTTTCATGTATTTTTTGAAAATAATATGGAATATTCTATAAAAATATTTATTTATATAGATTTTTAAAGGGATTTTTTAAAAATATGTAAATAATTAATAAATATTCAAAACTGCTATAAAGTTTGATTTTATTGCATTTTTTGACGATATAAGGCATTTTCAAGGATTTTCTGAAAACTATTTTTTTAGTTAAAATATACCTATAAGTAAGCTTCCTAAAAGAAAATCATAAAATTTTGCTTACTTTTCCCATAAATTTAAATTGCAGTAGAAATTCTATTTAAAAGTGTGAAAATGTAAGTATTTTAGCTAAAAAATGAGTTTTGCCAGAAAAGCACTCAAACCGCTCTAAAACGTCGAAATATGCAATAAAATACGATTTTAGCACATTTTTCTCAGCTTTTTAATGTTTCATGTATTTTTCGAAAATAATACGAAATATTCTTTAAAAATATTGATTTTTATAGATTTTTAATGGGATTTTTTAAAAATATGTAAATAATTAATAAATATTAAAAAATACTATAAAACGATATTTTATTGCATTTTTTGACGATTTAATGCATTTTCACGGATTTTCTGAAAAACTATTTTTTTAGATAAAATATACCTATGAGTAAGCTTCCTAAAAGAAAATCATAAAATTTTGCTTACTTTTCCCATAAATTTCAATTGCAGTAGAAATTCTATTTAAAAGGTGGAAAATCTAAGTATTTTAGCTGAAAAATGAGTTTTGCCAGAAAGCACTCAAACCGCTCTAAAACGTCGAAATATGCAATAAAAAACGATTTTAGCATATTTTCTGAGCTTTTTAATGTTTCATGTATTTTTTCGAAAATAATATGAAATATTCTAAATTAATATTGATTTTTATAGATTTTTAATAGGATTTTTTAAAAATATGTAAATAATTAATAAATATTCAAAATGCTAAAACTTTATTTTATTGCATTTTTTGACGATTTAAGGCATTTTCAAGGATTTTCTGAAAAACTATTTTTTTAGTTAAAATATACCTGTAAGTAAGCTTCCTAAAAGAAAATCATAAAATTTTGCTTACTTTTCCCATAAATTTCAATTGCAGTAGAAATTCTATTTAAAAGTGTGAAAATGTAAGTATTTTAGCTAAAAAATGAGTTTTGCCAGAAAAGCACTCAAACCGCTCTAAAACGTCGAAATATGCAATAAAATACGATTTTAGCACATTTTTCTGAGCTTTTATGTTTCATGTGTTTTTCGAAAATAATATGAAATATTCTATAAAAATATTGATTTTTATAGATTTTTAATGGGATTTTTTAAAAATACGTAAATAATTTATAAATATTAAAATGCTATAAAACGATATTTTATTGCATTTTTGACGATTTAAGGCATTTTCAAGGATTTTCTGAAAACTATTTTTTTAGATAAAATATACCTGTGAGTAAGCTTCCTAAAAGAAAATCATAAAATTTTGCTTACTTTTCCCATAAATTTCAATTGCAGTAGAAATTCTATTTAAAAGTGTGAAAATCTAAGTATTTTAGCTGAAAAATGAGTTTTGCCAGAAAAGCACTCAAACCGCTCTAAAACGTCGAAATATGCAATGAAAAACGATTTTAGCAATTTTTCTGAGCTTTTTAATGTTTCAGTATTTTCGAAAATAATATGAAATATTCTAAATTATTATTGATTTTTATAGATTTTTAATGGATTTTTAAAAATATGTAAATAATTAATAAATATTCAAAAATGCTATAAAACTTATTTTATTGCATTTTTGACGATTTAAGGCATTTTCAAGATTTTGCTAAAAACTATTTTTTAGATAAAATATACCTATGAGTAAGCTTCCTAAAAGAAAATCATAAAATTTTGCTTACTTTTCCCATAAATTTCAATTGCAGTAGAAATTCTATTTAAAAGTGTGAAAATCTAAGTATTTTAGCTAAAAATGAATTTTGTCAGAAAAGCATCAAACCGCTCTAAAACGTCGAAATATGCCATAAAATGCGATTTTAGCACATTTTTCTGAGCTTTTTAATGTTTCAAGTATTTTTCGAAAATAATATGAAATATTCTATAAAAATATTGATTTTTATAGATTTTTAATAAGATTTTTTAAAAATATGTAAATAATTAATAAATATTCAAAAATGCTATAAAATTTGATTTTATTGCATTTTTTGACGTTTTAAGGCATTTTCAAGGATTTTCTGAAAACTATTTTTTTAGTTAAAATATACCTGTAAGTAAGCTTCCTAAAAGAAAATCATAAAATTTTGCTTACTTTTCCCATAAATTTCAATTGCAGTAGAAATTCTATTTAAAAGTGTGAAAATGTAAGTATTTTAGCTAAAAAATGAGTTTTGCTAGAAAAGCACTCAAACCGCTCTAAAACGTCGAAATATGCAATAAAATACGATTTTAGCACATTTTTCTCAGCTTTTTAATGTTTCATGTATTTTTCGAAAATAATATGAAATATTCTATAAAAATATTGATTTTTATAGATTTTTAATGGGATTTTTTAAAAATATGTAAATAATTAATAAATATTAAAACATACTATAAAACGATATTTTATTGCATTTTTTGACGATTTAAGGCATTTTCAAGATTTTGAAAAACTATTTTTAGATAAAATATACCTATGAGTAAGCTTCCTAAAGAAAATCATAAAATTTTGCTTACTTTTCCCATATTTCAATTGCAGTAGAAATTCTATTTAAAAGTGTGAAAATCTAAGTATTTTAGCTAAAAATGAGTTTTGTCAGAAAAGCATCAAACCGCTCTAAAACGTCGAAATATGCCATAAAATGCGATTTTAACACATTTGTCTGAGCTTTTTAATGTTTCATGTATTTTTTGAAAATAATATGGAATATTCTATAAAAATATTTATTTATATAGATTTTTAAAGGATTTTTTAAAAATATGTAAATATTTAATAAATATTCAAAAATGCTATAAAGTTTGATTTTATTGCATTTTTGACGATATAAGGCATTTTCAAGGATTTTCTGAAAAACTATTTTTAGTTAAAATATACCTGTAAGTAAGCTTCCTAAAAGAAAATCATAAAATTTTGCTTACTTTTCCCATAAATTTCAATTGCAGTAGAAATTCTATTTAAAAGTGTGAAAATCTAAGTATTTTAGCTGAAAAATGAGTTTTGCCAGAAAAGCACTCAAACCGCTCTAAAACGTCGAAATATGCAATAAAAAACGATTTTAGCACATTTTTCTGAGCTTTTTAATATTTCATGTATATTTCGAAAATAATATAAAATATTCTAAATTAATATTGATTTTTATAGATTTTTAATAGATTTTTTTAAAAATATGTAAATATTTAATAAATATTCAAAAATGCTACAAAACTTTATTTTATTGCATTTTTTGACGATTTAAGGCATTTTCAAGGATTTTCTGAAAAACTATTTTTTTAGTTAAAATATACCTGTAAGTAAGCTTCCTAAAAGAAAATCATAAAATTTTGCTTACTTTTCCCATAAATTTCAATTGTAGTAGAAATTCTATTTAAAAGTGTGAAAATGTAAGTATTTTAGCTAAAAAATGAGTTTTGCCAGAAAAGCACTCAAACCGCTCTAAAACGTCGAAATATGCAATAAAATACGATTTTAGCACATTTTTCTCAGCTTTTTAATGTTTCATGTATTTTTCGAAAATCTAAGTAAGTAAGCTTCCTAAAAGAAAATCATAAAATTTTGCTTACTTTTCCCATAAATTTCAATTGCAGTAGAAATTCTATTTAAAAGTGTGAAAATGTAAGTATTTTAGCTAAAAAATGAGTTTTGCCAGAAAAGCACTCAAACCGCTCTAAAACGTCGAAATATGCAATAAAATACGATTTTAGCAAATTTTTCTAAGCTTTTTTATGTTTCATGTGTTTTTCGAAAATAATATGAAATATTCTATAAAAATATTGATTTTTATAGATTTTTAATAGGATTTTTTAAAAATACGTAAATAATTTATAAATATTAAAAAATGCTATAAAACGATATTTTATTGCATTTTTTGACGATTCAAGGCATTTTCACGGATTTTCTGAAAAACTATTTTTTAGATAAAATATACATATGAGTAAGCTTCCTAAAAGAAAATCATAAAATTTTGCTTACTTTTCCCATAAATTTCAATTGCAGTAGAAATTCTATTTAAAAGTGTGAAAATCTAAGTATTTTAGCTAAAAAATGAGTTTTGTCAGAAAAGCATCAAACCGCTCTAAAACGTCGAAATATGCCATAAAATGCGATTTTAGCACATTTTTCTGAGCTTTTTAATGTTTCATGTATTTTTTGAAAATAATATGAAATATTCTATAAAAATATTGATTTTTATAGATTTTTAATGGGATTTTTTAAAAATATGTAAATAATTAATAAATATTCAAAAATGCTATAAAATTTGATTTTATTGCATTTTTTGACGATTTAAGGCATTTTCAAGGATTTTGTGAAAAACTATTTTTTAGATAAAATATACCTATGAGTAAGCTTCCTAAAAGAAAATCATAAAATTTTGCTTACTTTTCCCAAAAATTTCAATTGCAGTAGAAATTCTATTTAAAAGTGTGAAAATGTAAGTATTTTAGCTAAAAAATGAGTTTTGCCAGAAAAGCACTCCAACCGCTCTAAAACGTCGAAATATGCAATAAAATACGATTTTAGCAAATTTTTCTAAGCTTTTTTATGTTTCATGTGTTTTTCGAAAATAATATGAAATATTCTATAAAAATATTGATTTTTATAGATTTTTAATGGGATTTTTTAAAAATACGTAAATAATTTATATATATTAAAAAATGCTATAAAACGATATTTTATTGCATTTTTTGACGATTCAAGGCATTTTCACGGATTTTCTGAAAAACTATTTTTTTAGATAAAATATACATATGAGTAAGCTTCCTAAAAGAAAATCATAAAATTTTGCTTACTTTTCCTATAAATTTCAATTGCAGTAGAAATTCTATTTAAAAGTGTGAAAATCTAAGTATTTTAGCTGAAAAATGAGTTTTGTCAGAAAAGCATCAAACCGCTCTAAAACGTCGAAATATGCCATAAAATGCGATTTTAGCACATTTTTCTGAGCTTTTTAATGTTTCATGTATTTTTTGAAAATAATATGAAATATTCTATAAAAATATTGATTTTTATAGATTTTTAATAGATTTTTTAAAAATATGTAAATAATTAATAAATATTCAAAAATGCTATAAAATTTGATTTTATTGCATTTTTTGACGATTTTAAGGCATTTTCAAGGATTTTCTGAAAACTATTTTTTTAGTTAAAATATACCTGTAAGTAAGCTTCCTAAAAGAAAATCATAAAATTTTGCTTACTTTTCCCATAAATTTCAATTGCAGTAGAAATTCTATTTAAAAGTGTGAAAATGTAAGTATTTTAGCTAAAAAATGAGTTTTGCCAGAAAAGCACTCAAACCGCTCTAAAACGTCGAAATATGCAATAAAATACGATTTTAGCACATTTTCTAGCTTTTTAATGTTTCATGTATTTTCGAAAATAATATGAAATATTCTATAAAAATATTGATTTTTATAGATTTTTAATAAGGATTTTTAAAAATAGTAAATAATTATAAATATTAAAAATGCTATAAAACTTGATTTTATTGCATTTTTGACGATTAAGGCATTTTCAAGGATTTTCTGAAAAAATATTTTTAGATAAAATATACAATGAGTAAGCTTCCTAAAAGAAAATCATAAAATTTTGCTTACTTTTCCCATAAATTTCAATTGCAGTAGAAATTCTATTTAAAAGTGTGAAAATCTAATATTTTAGCTAAAAAATGAGTTTTGTCAGAAAAGCACTCAAACCGCTCTAAAACGTCGAAATATGCAAAAAAATGCGATTTTAGCACATTTTTCTGAGCTTTTAATGTTTCATGTATTTTTCGAAAATAATATGAAATATTCTATAAAAATATTGATTTTTATAGATTTTTAATGAGATTTTTAAAAATATGTAAATAATTAATAAATATTCAAAAATGCTATAAAATTTGATTTTATTGCATTTTTGACGATTAAGGCATTTTCAAGGATTTTGTGAAAAACTATTTTTAGATAAAATATACCTATGAGTAAGCTTCCTAAAAGAATATCATAAAATTTTGCTTACTTTTCTCATAAATTTCAATTGCAGTAGAAATTCTATTTAAAAGTGTGAAAATCTAAGTATTTTAGCTAAAAAATGAGTTTTGTCAGAAAAGCATCAAACCGCTCTCAAACGTCGAAATATGCCATGAAATGCGATTTTAGCACATTTTTCTGAGCTTTTTAATGTTTCATGTATTTTTTGAAAATAATATGAAATATTCTATAAAAATATTGATTTTTATAGATTTTTAATGGGATTTTTTAAAAATATGTAATTAATTAATAAATATTAAAAATTTTATTTTTTTTTTATTAACACATCGGCCGATTCCCACCAAGGCAGGGTGGCCCGAAAAAGAAAAACTTTCATCATCATTCACTCCATCACTGTCTTGCCAGAAGGGTGCTTTACACTACAGTTATAAAACTGCAACATTAACACCCCTCCTTCAGAGTGCCGGCACTGTACTTCCCATCTCCAGAACTCAAGTCCGGCCTGCCGGTTTCCCTGAATCCCTTCATAAATGTTACTTTGCTCACACTCCAACAGCACGTCAAGTATTAAAAACCATATGCCTCCATTCACTCCTATCAAATACGCTCACACATGCTTGCTGGAAGTCCAAGCCCCTCGCACACAAAACTTCCTTTACCCCCTCCCTCCAACCTTTCCTAGGCCGACCCCTACCCCGCCTTCCCTCCACTACAGATTTATACACTCTGAAGTCACTCTGTCTCGTTCCATTCTCTCTACATGTCCAAACCATCTCAACAACCCCTCCTCAGCTCTCTGGACAATCGTTTTGGTAATCCCGCACCTCCTCCTAATTTCCAAACTCCGAATTCTCTGCATTATATTCACACCACACATTGACCTCAGACATGACATCTCCACTGCCTCCAGCCTTCTCCTCGTTGCAACATTCATCACCCATGCTTCACACCCATATAAGAGCGTTGGTATAACTATACTCTCATACATTCCCCTCTTTACTTCCATGGACAAGGTTCTTTGTCTCCACAGACTCCGAAGTGCTCCACTCACCCTTTTCCCCTCATCAATTCTATGATTCACCTCATCCTTCATAGACCCATCCGCCGACATGTCCACTCCCAAATATCTGAATACATTCACCTCCTCCATACTCTCTCCCTCCAATCTGATATCCAATCTTTCGTCACCTATTCTTTTTGTTATCCTCATCACCTTACTCTTTCCTATATTCACTTTCAATTTTCTTCTTTTACACACCCTACCAAATTCATCCACCAACCTCTGCAGCTTCTCTTCAGAATCTCCCAAAAGCACAGTGTCATCAGCAAAAAGCAACTGTGACAACTCCCACTTTGTATTTGCTTCTTTATCTTTTAGCCCAACACCTCTTGCCAAGACCCTCGCATTCACTTCTCTTACAACCCCATCTATAAATATATTGAACAACCACGGTGACATCACACATTTTTTTTTTTTTTTTTTTTTTTTTTAATGCTATAAAATTTTATTTTATTGCATTTTTTGACATTTTAAGGCATTTTCAAGGATTTTCTGAAAAACTATTTTTATAGTTAAAATATACCTGTAAGTAAGCTTCCTAAAAGAAAATCATAAAATTTTGCTTACTTTTCCCATTTTTTTCAATTGCAGTAGAAATTCTATTTAAAAGTGTGAAAATCTAAGTATTTTAGCTAAAAATGAGTTTTGTCAGTAAAGCATGAAACCGCTCTAAAACGTCGAAATATGCCATAAAATGCGATTTTAACACATTTTTCTGAGCTTTTTAATGTTTCATGTATTTTTTGAAAATAATATGGAATATTCTATAAAAATATTGATTTTTATAGATTTTTAAAGGGATTTTTTAAAAATATGTAAATAATTAATAAATATTCAAAAATGCTATAAAATTTGATTTTATTGCATTTTTTGACGATTTAAGGCATTTTCAAGGATTTTCTGAAAAACTATTTTTTTAGTTAAAATATACCTGTAAGTAAGCTTCCTAAAAGAAAATCATAAAATTTTGCTTACGTTTCCCATAAATTTCAATTGCAGTAGAAATTCTATTTAAAAGTGTGAAAATGTAAGTATTTTAGCTAAAAAATGAGTTTTACCAGAAAAGCACTCAAACCGCTCTAAAACGTCGAAATATGCAATAAAATACGATTTTAGCACATTTTTCTCAGCTTTTTAATGTTTCATGTATTTTTCGAAAATAATATGAAATATTCTATAAAAATATTGATTTTTATAGATTTTTAATAAGATTTTTAAAAATATGTAAATAATTAATAAATATTAAAAAATGCTATAAAATTTGATTTTATTGCATTTTTTGACGATTTAAGGCATTTTCAAGGATTTTCTGAAAAACTATTTTTTTAGTTAAAATATACCTGTAAGTAAGCTTCCTAAAAGAAAATCATAAAATTTTGCTTACTTTTCCCATAAATTTCAATTGCAGTAGAAATTCTATTTAAAAGTGTGAAAATCTAAGTATTTTAGCTAAAAATGAGTTTTGATCAGAAAAAAACGTCGAAATATGCCATAAATGCGATTTTAGCGATTTTTCTGAGCTTTTAATGTTTCATGTATTTTTTGAAAATAATATGAAATATTCTATAAAAATATTGATTTTATAGATTTTAATGGGATTTTTAAAAATATGTAAATAATTAATAAATATTCAAAATGCTATAAAATTTGATTTTATTGCATTTTGACATTTTAAGGCATTTTCAAGATTTTCTGAAAACTATTTTAGTTAAATATACCTAAGTAAGCTTCCTAAGAAAATCATAAAATTTTGCTTACTTTTCCCATTTTCAATTGAGTAGAAATTTATTTAAAAGTGTGAAAATCTAAGTATTTTAGCTAAAATGAGTTTTGTCAGAAAAGCATCAAACCGCTCTAAAACGTCGAAATATGCCATAAAATGCGATTTTACACATTTTCTGACTTTTAATGTTTCATGTATTTTTGAAAATAATATGGAATATTCTATAAAATATTGATTTTATAGATTTTTAAAGGATTTTTAAAATATGAAATAATAATAAATATTCAAAATGCTATAAATTTGATTTTATTGCATTTTGACATTTAAGGCATTTTCAAGGATTTTCTGAAAACTATTTTATTAAAATATACCTGTAAGTAAGCTTCTAAAGAAAATCATAAAATTTTGCTTACTTTCCCATAATTTCCCATTAAATGAAAAATTTTAAGCAGAAAAGCACTAAACCCTTAAAACGTGAAATATGCAATAAAATACGATTTTAGCAATTTTTCTAGCTTTTAATTTTCATGTATTTTCGAAAATAATATGAAATATTCTAAAAATATTGATTTTATAGTTTTTAATGGATTTTTAAAATATGTAAATAATTAATAATATTCAAAATGCTTAAAACTTGATTTTATTGCATTTTGACGATTTGGCATTTTCAAGGATTTGTGAAAAACTATTTTAGATAAAATATACCTAGAGTAAGCTTCCTAAAGAAAATCTAAAATTTTGCTTACTTTTCCCATAAATTTCAATTGCAGTAGAAATTTATTAAAAGTGAAAATCTAAGTATTTTAGCTGAAAATGAGTTTTCCGAAAAGCACTCAAACCCTCTAAAACGTCGAAATATGCATAAAAACGATTTTAGCACATTTCTGAGCTTTTTAATATTTCATGTATATTTCGAAAATAATATAAAATATTCTAAATTAATATTGATTTTATAGATTTTAATGGATTTTTTAAAAATATGTAAATAATTAATAAATATTCAAAAATGCTATAAAACTTATTTTATTGCATTTTTTGACGATTTAAGGCATTTTCAAGATTTTTGAAAACTATTTTTAGTAAAATATACCTATGAGTAAGCTTCCTAAAGAAAATCATAAAATTTTGCTTACTTTTCCCATAAATTTCAATTGCAGTAGAAATTCTATTTAAAAGTGTGAAAATCTAAGTATTTTAGCTAAAAATGAGTTTTGTCAGAAAAGCATCAAACCGCTCTAAAACGTCGAAATATGCCATAAATGCGATTTAGCATTTTTCTGAGCTTTTAATGTTTCATGTATTTTTGAAAATAATATGAAATATTCTATAAAAATATTGATTTTTATAGATTTTTAATGGGATTTTTAAAAATATGTAAATAATTAATAAATATTAAAAATGCTATAAAATTTGATTTTATTGCATTTTTGACGATTTAAGGCATTTTCAGGATTTTCTGAAACTATTTTTAGTTAAAATATACCTGTAAGTAAGCTTCCTAAAGAAAATCATAAAATTTTGCTTACTTTTCCATTTTCAATTGCAGTAGAAATTTATTTAAAAGTTGAAAATCTAAGTATTTTAGCTAAAAATGAGTTTTGTCAGAAAAGCATCAAACCGCTCTAAAACGTCGAAATATGCCATAAATGCGATTTTACACATTTTTCTGAGCTTTAATGTTTCATGTATTTTTGAAAATAATATGGAATATTCTATAAAATATTGATTTTTATAGATTTTTAAAGGATTTTTTAAAAATATGTAAATAATTAATAATATTCAAAATGCTATAAAATTTGATTTTATTGCATTTTTGACGATTTAAGGCATTTTCAAGATTTTCTGAAAACTATTTTTAGTTAAAATATACCTGTAAGTAAGCTTCCTAAAAGAAAATCATAAAATTTTGCTTACTTTCCATAAATTTCAATGCATAGAAATTTATTTAAAAGGTGAAATTAGTATTTAGCTAAAAATGAGTTTTCAGAAAAGCACTCAAACCGCTCTAAAACGTCGAAATATGCAATAAAATACGATTTTAGCACATTTTCTAGCTTTTAATATTTCATGTATTTTCGAAAATAATATGAAATATTCTAAAAATATTGATTTTTATAGATTTTAATGAGATTTTTAAAAATATGTAAATAATTAATATATATTCAAAATGCTCTAAAACTTGATTTTATTGCATTTTTGACGATTTAAGGCATTTTCAAGGATCTTGTGAAAACTATTTTTAGATAAAATATACCTATGAGTAAGCTCCTAAAAGAAAATCATAAAATTTGCTTACTTTCCCATAAATTTCAATTGCAGTAGAAATTCTATTTAAAAGTGTGAAAATCTAAGTATTTTAGCTGAAAATGAGTTTTGCCAGAAAAGCACTCAAACCGCTCTAAAACGTCGAAATATGCAATAAAATACGATTTTAGCACATTTTTCTGAGCTTTTAATGTTTCATGTATTTTGAAAATAATATGAAATATTCTATAAAAATATTGATTTTTAAAGATTTTTAATGGGATTTTTAAAAATATGTAAATAATTATTAAATATTAAAAATGCTATAAAACATATTTTATTGCATTTTTGACGATTTAAGGCATTTTCAAGGATTTTCTGAAAAACTATTTTTTAGTTAAAATATACCTGTAAGTAAGCTTCCTAAAGAAAATCATAAAATTTTGCTTACTTTTCCATAAATTTCAATTGCATAGAAATTCTATTTAAAAGAGTAAAAATGTAAGTATTTTAGCTAAAAATGAGTTTTGCCAGAAAAGCATCAAATCGCTTAAAACGTTGAAATATGCAATAAAATACGATTTTAGCACATTTTCTCAGCTTTTTAAAGTTTCATGTATTTTCGAAAATATATGAAATATACTATAAAATATTGATTTTTATAGATTTTTAATGGATTTTTAAAATATGTAAATAATTATTAAATATTAAAAATACTATAAAACGATATTTTATTGCATTTTTGACGATTCAAGGCATTTTCAGATTTCTGAAAAACTATTTTTAGATAAAATATACCTGAGTAAGCTTCCTAAAAGAAAATATAAAATTTTGCTTACTTTTCCCATAAATTTCAATTGCAGTAGAAATTTATTTAAAAGGTGAAAATGTAATATTTTAGCTAAAAATGAGTTTTGCCAGAAAAGCACTCAAATCTCTAAACGTCGAAATATGCAATAAAATACGATTTAGCACATTTTCTCAGCTTTTAATGTTTCATGTATTTTCGAAAATATATGAAATATTCATAAAATATTGATTTTTATAGATTTAATGGATTTTTAAAAATATGAAATAATTAATAAATATTCAAAAATGCTATAAAATATTTTATTGCATTTTTGACATTTAAGGCATTTTCAGGATTTTCTGAAAAACTATTTTTTTAGTTAAAATATACTAAGATAAGCTTCCTAAAAGAAAATCATAAATTTTGCTTACTTTTCCCTAAATTTCAATTGCGTAGAAATTCTATTTAAAAGTGTGAAAATCTAAGTATTTTAGCTAAAAATGAGTTTTGCCAGAAAAGACTCAAACCGCTCTAAAACTCGAAATTGCAATAAAATACGATTTTAGCACATTTTTCTGAGCTTTTAATATTTCATGTATTTTCGAAAATAATATGAAATATTCTAAATTAATATTGATTTTTATAGATTTTTAATGAGATTTTTAAAAATATGTAAATAATTAATATATATTCAAAAATGCTATAAAACTTGATTTTATTGCATTTTTTGACGATTTAAGGCATTTTCAAGGATTTTGTGAAAAACTATTTTTTTAGATAAAATATACCTATGAGTAAGCTTCCTAAAAGAAAATCATAAAATTTTGCTTACTTTTCCCATAAATTTCAATTGCAGTAGAAATTCTATTTAAAAGTGTGAAAATCTAAGTATTTTAGCTGAAAAATGAGTTTTGCCAGAAAAGCACTCAAACCGCTCTAAAACGTCGAAATATGCAATAAAATACGATTTTAGCACATTTTTCTGAGCTTTTTAATATTTCATGTATATTTCGAAAATAATATGAAATATTCTAAATTAATATTGATTTTTATAGATTTTTAATGAGATTTTTTAAAAATATGTAAATAATTAATATATATTAAAAAATGCTATAAAACTTGATTTTATTGCATTTTTTGACGATTTATGGCATTTTCAAGGATTTTGTGAAAAACTATTTTTTTAGATAAAATATACCTATGAGTAAGCTTCCTAAAAGAAAATCATAAAATTTTGCTTACTTTTCCCATAAATTTCAATTGCAGTAGAATTTCTATTTAAAAGTGTGAAAATCTAAGTATTTTAGCTAAAAAATGAATTTTGTCAGAAAAGCATCAAACCGCTCTAAAACGTCGAAATATGCCATAAAATGCGACTTTAACACATTTTTCTGAGCTTTTTAATGTTTCATGTATTTTTTGAAAATAATATGGAGTATTCTATAAAAATATTTATTTTTATAGATTTTTAAAGGGATTTTTTAAAAATATGTAAATAATTAATAAATATTCAAAAATGCTCTAAAATTTGATTTTATTGCATTTTTTGACGATTTAAGGCATTTTCAAGGATTTTCTGAAAAACTATTTTTTTAGTTAAAATATACCTGTAAGTAAGCTTCCTAAAAGAAAATCATAAAATTTTGCTTATGTTTCCCATAAATTTCAATTGCAGTAGAAATTCTATTTAAAAGTGTGAAAATGTAAGTATTTTAGCTAAAAAATGAGTTTTGCCAGAAAAGCACTCAAACCGCTCTAAAACGTCGAAATATGCAATAAAATACGATTTTAGCACATTTTTCTGAGCTTTTTAATATTTCATGTATATTTCGAAAATAATATGAAATATTCTATATTAATATTGATTTTTATAGATTTTTAATGAGATTTTTTAAAAATATGTAAATAATTAATATATATTCAAAAATGCTATAAAACTTGATTTTATTGCATTTTTTGACGATTTAAGGCATTTTCAAGGATCTTGTGAAAAACTATTTTTTTAGATAAAATATACCTATGAGTAAGCTTCCTAAAAGAAAATCATAAAATTTTGCTTACTTTTCCCATAAATTTCAATTGCAGTAGAAATTCTATTTAAAGGTCAGAAATACATATTTTGCTAAAATGAGTTTTCCTAGAGAAGCATCAAACCGTTAAAGTGAAATAGGCCATAAAATGATTTTAAAATTTTTTAGCTTTTAATTTCATATTCGAAATATATATGGATTCTAAATTAAATTGATTTATTAGAATTTTTAATGTTTTTAAAAATAGTAATATTTATTATATTCAAAATGCTATCAAAACTATTTTATTGCACTTTTTACATTAAGCATTTTAAGGTTTTGAAAAACTATTTTAGTAAAAATACAATGAGTAAGCTTCAAAAGAAAATCATAAATCTATTCTATTTCTCGAAAAATTTTAATCATGAAATTCTATTAAAAAGCTGTGAACACATTTTAGCTAAAAATGAGTTTTGTCAGAAAAGCATCAAACCGCTCTAAAACGTCGAAATATGCCATAAAATGCGATTTAAGAACATTTTTCTGAGCTTTTAATGTTTCATGTATTTTTGAAAATAATATGAAATATTCTATAAAATACTGATTTTTATAGATTTTTAATGGGATTTTTTAAAAATATGTAAATAATTAATAAATATTAAAAAATGCTATAAAACTTGATTTTATTGCATTTTTTGACGATTTAAGGCATTTTCAAGGATTTTCTGAAACTATTTTTTTAGTTAAAATATACCTGTAAGTAAGCTTCCTAAAAGAAAATCATAAAATTTTGCTTACTTTTCCCATCAATTTCAATTGCAGTAGAAATTCTATTTAAAAGAGTGAAAATGTAAGTATTTTAGCTAAAAAATGAGTTTTGCCAGAAAAGCACTCAAACCGCTCTAAAACGTCGAAATATGCAATAAAATACGATTTTAGCACATTTTCTGAGCTTTTAATGTTTCATGTATTTTCGAAAATAATATGAAATATTCTATAAAAATATTGATTTTTAAGATTTTTAATGGGATTTTTAAAAATATGTAAATAATTATTAATATTAAAAATGCTATAAAACGATATTTATTGCATTTTTGACGATTTAAGGCATTTTCAAGGATTTTCTGAAAAACTATTTTTTTAGTTAAAATATACCTGTAAGTAAGCTTCCTAAAAGAAAATCATAAAATTTTGCTTACTTTTCCCATAAATTTCAATTGCAGTAGAAATTCTATTTAAAAGAGTGAAAATGTAAGTATTTTAGCTAAAAAATGAGTTTTGCCAGAAAAGCACTCAAACCGCTCTAAAACGTTGAAATATGCAAAAAATCGATTTTAGCACATTTTTCTCAGCTTTTAATGTTTCATGTATTTTTCGAAAATGATATGAAATATACTATAAAAATATTGATTTTTATAGATTTTTAATGGATTTTTTTAAAATATGTAAATAATTATTAAATATTAAAAAATACTATAAAACGATATTTTATTGCATTTTTTGACGATTCAAGGCATTTTCACGGATTTTCTGAAAAACTATTTTTTTTAGTTAAAATATACCTGTAAGTAAGCTTCCTAAAGAAAATCATAAAATTTTGCTTACTTTTCCCATAAATTTCAATTGCAGTAGAAATTCTATTTAAAAGTGTGAAAATCGAAGTATTTTAGCTGAAAAATGAGTTTTGCCAGAAAAGCACTCAAACCGCTCTAAAACGTCGAAATATGCAATAAAATACGATTTTAGCACATTTTTCTAGCTTTTTAATGTTTCATGTATTTTCGAAAATAATATGAAATATTCTATAAAAATATTGATTTTATAGATTTTTAATGGATTTTTAAAAATATGTAAATAATTAATAATATTCAAAAATGCTATAAAACTGATTTTATTGCATTTTTGACATTTAAGGCATTTTCAAGGATTTCTGAAAAACTATTTTTTAGATAAAATATACCTATAAGTAAGCTTCCTAAAAGAAAATCATAAAATTTTGCTTACTTTTCCATAAATTTCAATTGCAGTAGAAATTCTATTTAAAAGTGTGAAAATCTAAGTATTTTAGCTAAAATGAGTTTTGCAGAAAAGCACTCAAACGCTCTAAAACGTCGAAATATGCAATAAAATCGATTTTAGACATTTTTCTGAGCTTTTAATATTTCATGTATTTTCGAAAATAATATGAAATATTCTAAATTAATATTGATTTTTATAGATTTTTAATGGATTTTTAAAAATATGTAAATAATTAATAATATTCAAAATTGCTATAAAACTTATTTTATTGCATTTTTGACGATTTAAGGCATTTTCAAGGATTTTCTGAAAACTATTTTTTAGATAAAATATACCTTAGTAAGCTTCCTAAAGAAAATCATAAAATTTTGCTTACTTTTCCCATAAATTTCAATTGCAGTAGAAATTCTATTTAAAAGTGTGAAAATTAAGTATTTTAGCTAAAATGAGTTTTGCAGAAAAGCACTCAAACCGCTCTAAAACGTCGAAATATGCAATAAAATACGATTTTAGCACATTTTTCAGCTTTTAATGTTTCATGTATTTTCGAAAATAATATGAAATATTCTATAAAAATATTGATTTTTATAGATTTTAATGGATTTTTAAAAATATGTAAATAATTAATAAATATTAAAAATCTATAAAACATGATTTTATTGCATTTTTGACGATTTAAGGCATTTTCAAGGATTTTTGAAAAACTATTTTTTAGATAAAATATACCTATGAGTAAGCTTCCTAAAAGAAAATCATAAAATTTTGCTTACTTTTCCCATAAATTTCAATTGCAGTAGAAATTCTATTTAAAGTGTGAAAATCTAAGTATTTTAGCTAAAAATGAGTTTTGTCAGAAAAGCATCAAACCGCTCTAAAACGTCGAAATATGCCATAAAATGCGATTTTAGCACTTTTTCTGAGCTTTTTAATGTTTCATGTATTTTTGAAAATAATATGAAATATTCTATAAAAATATTGATTTTTATAGATTTTTAATGGGATTTTTAAAAATATGTAAATAATTAATAAATATTCAAAAATGCTATAAAATTTGATTTTATTGCATTTTTGACGTTTAAGGCATTTTCAAGGATTTTCTGAAAACTATTTTTAGTTAAAATATACCTGTAAGTAAGCTCCTAAAAGAAAATCATAAAATTTTGCTTACTTTTCCCATAAATTTCAATTGCAGTGAAATTCTATTTAAAAGTGTGAAAATGTAAGTATTTTAGCTAAAAATGAGTTTTGCAGAAAAGCATCAAACCGCTCTAAAACGTCGAAATATGCAATAAATCGATTTTAGCACATTTTCTGAGCTTTTTAATGTTTCATGTATTTTGAAAATAATATGAAATATTCTATAAAAATATTGATTTTTATAGATTTTTAATGGATTTTTAAAATATGTAAATAATTAATAAATATTCAAAAATGCTATAAACTTGATTTATTGCATTTTTGACGATTTAAGGCATTTTCAGGATTTTCTGAAAACTATTTTTAGTAAAATATACCTAATAAGCTTCTAAAAGAAAATCATAAAATTTTGCTTACTTTTCCATAAATTTCAATTGCAGTAGAAATTCTATTTAAAAGTGTGAAAATCTAAGTATTTTAGCTAAAAATGAGTTTTGTCAGAAAAGCATCAAACCGCTCTAAACGTCGAAATATGCATAAAATGCGATTTTAACACATTTTCTGACTTTTTAATGTTTCATGTATTTTGAAAATAATATGAAATATTCTATAAAAATATTGATTTTTATAGATTTTTAAAGGATTTTTAAAAATATGTAAATAATTAATAAATATAAAAATGCTATAAAACATTGATTTTATTGCATTTTTGACGATTTAAGGCATTTTCAGGATTTTCTGAAAACTATTTTTTAGTAAAATATACCTGTAAGTAAGCTTCCTAAAAGAAAATCATAAAATTTTGCTTACTTTTCCCATAAATTTCAATTGCAGTAGAAATTCTATTTAAAAGTGTGAAAATTAAGTATTTTAGCTAAAAATGAGTTTTGCCAGAAAAGCACTCAAACCGCTCTAAAACGTCGAAATATGCATAAAATCGATTTTAGCACATTTTTCTGAGCTTTTAATGTTTCATGTATTTTTGAAAATAATATGAAATATTCTATAAAAATATTGATTTTTATAGATTTTTAATGGATTTTTAAAAATATGTAAATAATTATAAATATTAAAAATGCTATAAAACGATATTTTATTGCATTTTTGACGATTAAGGCATTTTCAAGGATTTTCTGAAAACTATTTTTTAGATAAAATATACCTATGAGTAAGCTTCCTAAAAGAAAATCATAAAATTTTGCTTACTTTTCCATAAATTTCAATTGCAGTAGAAAATAAAATACGATTTTAGCACATTTTTCTGAGCTTTTAATGTTTCATGTATTTTCGAAAATAATATGAAATATTCTATAAAAATATTGATTTTTATAGATTTTTAATGGTTTTTTTAAAAATATGTAAATAATTAATAAATATTAAAAATGCTATAAAACTGATTTTATTGCATTTTTGACGATTTAAGGCATTTTCAAGGATTTTCTGAAAACTATTTTTAGATAAAATATACCTGTGAGTAAGCTTCCTAAAGAAAATCATAAAATTTTGCTTACTTTTCCCATAAATTTCAATTGCAGTAGAAATTCTATTTAAAAGTGTGAAAATCTAAGTAGTTTAGCTACAAAATGAGTTTTGCCAGAAAAGCACTCAAACCGCTCTAAAACGTCGAAATATGCAATAAAATACGATTTTAGCACATTTTTCTGAGCTTTTTAATGTTTCATGTATATTTTGAAAATAATATGAAATATTCTAAATTAATATTGATTTTTATAGATTTTTAATGGATTTTTAAAATATGTAAATAATTAATAAATATTCAAAAATGCTATAAAACTTATTTTATTGCATTTTTGACGATTTAAGGCATTTTCAAGGATTTTCTGAAAACTATTTTTTAGTAAATATACCTGTAGTAAGCTTCCTAAAGAAAATCATAAAATTTTGCTTACTTTTCCCATAAATTTCAATTGCAGTAGAAATTCTATTTAAAAGTGTGAAAATGTAAGTATTTTAGCTAAAAAATGAGTTTTGCCAGAAAAGCACTCAAACCGCTCTAAAACGTCGAAATATGCAATAAAATACGATTTTAGCACATTTTTCTAAGCTTTTTAATGTTTCATGTATTTTTCGAAAATAATATGAAATATTCTATAAAAATATTGATTTTTATAGATTTTTAAATGGATTTTTAAAAATATGTAAATAATTATAAATATTAAAAATGCTATAAAACGATATTTTATTGCATTTTTGACGATTCAAGGCATTTTCAGGATTTTCTGAAAACTATTTTTTAGATAAAATATACCTATGAGTAAGCTTCCTAAAAGAAAATCATAAAATTTTGCTTACTTTTCCCATAAATTTCAATTGCAGTAGAAATTCTATTTAAAAGTGTGAAAATCTAAGTATTTTAGCTGAAAAATGAGTTTTGCCAGAAAAGCATCAAACCGCTTAAAACGTCAATATGATAAATGCGATTTAACATTTTCTGAGCTTTTTAATGTTTCATGTATTTTTGAAAATAATATGAAATATTCTATAAAATATTGATTTTTATAGATTTTTAATGGATTTTTTAAAAATATGTAAATAATTAATAATATTCAAAATGCTATAAAATTATTTATTGCATTTTTGACATTTAAGGCATTTTAAGGATTTTCTGAAAACTATTTTTAGTTAAAATATACCTGAAGTAAGCTTCCTAAAGAAAATCATAAAATTTTGCTTACTTTTCCATAAATTTCAATTGCAGTAGAAATTCTATTTAAAAGTGTGAAAATTAAGTATTTTAGCTAAAATGAGTTTGCCAGAAAAGCCTCAAACCGTCTAAAACGTCGAAATATGAATAAAATAGATTTTAGCAATTTTCTAGCTTTTAATTTTCATGTATTTTCGAAAATAATATGAAATATTCTATAAAAATATTGATTTTTATAGATTTTTAATGGATTTTTAAAATATGTAAATAATTAATAATATTAAAAAGCTATAAAACGTATTTTATTGCATTTTTGACGATTAAGGCATTTTCAAGGATTTTCTGAAAACTATTTTTAGATAAAATATACCTTGGTAAGCTTCCTAAAAAAAATCATAAAATTTTGCTTACTTTTCCCATAAATTTCAATTGCAGTAAAATTCTATTTAAAAGTGTGAAAATCTAAGTATTTTAGCTAAAAATGAGTTTTGCAGAAAAGCATCAAACCGCTCTAAAACGTCGAAATATGCATAAAATCGATTTTAGCACATTTTCTGAGCTTTTAATGTTTCATGTATTTTTGAAAATAATATGAAATATTCTATAAAAATATGATTTTTTAGATTTTTAATGGATTTTTAAAAATATGTAAATAATAATAAATATTAAAAATGCTATAAAATTATTTTATTGCATTTTTGACGATTTAAGGCATTTTCAGATTTTCTGAAAACTATTTTTAGTTAAAATATACCTTAGTAAGTTCTAAAGAAAATCATAAAATTTGCTTACTTTTCCATAATTTCATTGCGAGAAATTTATTTAAAAGTGTGAAAATTATATTTTAGCTAAAATGAGTTTTCGAAAAGCACTCAAACCTCTAAAACGTCGAAATATGCAATAAAATAGATTTTACATTTTCTAGCTTTATGTTTCATGTTTTTCGAAAATAATATGAAATATTCTATAAAATATTGATTTTTATAGATTTTTAATGGGATTTTTAAAAATATGTAAATAATTAATAAATATTCAAAAATGCTATAAAATTTGATTTTATTGCATTTTTGACGATTTAAGGCATTTCAAGGATTTTCTGAAAACTATTTTTTAGTTAAAATATACCTGTAAGTAAGCTTCCTAAAAGAAAATCATAAAATTTTGCTTACTTTTCCCATAAATTTCAATTGCAGTAGAAATTCTATTTAAAAGTGTGAAAATTAAGTATTTTAGCTAAAAATGAGTTTTGCCAGAAAAGCATCAAACCGCTCTAAAACGTCGAAATATGCATAAAATCGATTTTAGCACATTTTCTGAGCTTTTTAATGTTTCATGTATTTTTGAAAATAATATGAAATATTCTATAAAAATATTGATTTTTATAGATTTTTAATGGATTTTTTAAAAATATGTAAATAATTAATAAATATTAAAAATGCTATAAAACTTATTTTATTGCATTTTTGACGTTAAGGCATTTTCAAGGATTTTCTGAAAAACTATTTTTAGTAAAATATACCTTAGTAAGCTTCTAAAGAAAATCATAAAATTTTGCTTACTTTTCCCATAAATTTCAATTGCAGTAGAAATTTATTTAAAAGTGTGAAAATTAAGTATTTTAGCTAAAAATGAGTTTGCCAGAAAAGCATCAAACCGCTCTAAAACGTCGAAATATGCAATAAAATCGATTTTAGCACATTTTTCTAGCTTTTAATGTTTCATGTATTTTTCGAAAATAATAAATTTTAAAATTGATTTAGATTTTTAAGGATTTAAAAATATAAATAATTATAAATATTAAAAATGCTATAAATTTATTTTATTGCATTTTGATTATTTGGATTTTCTGAAAACTATTTTGTTAAAATATCCTTAGAAGCTTCCAAAGAAAATCATAAAATTTTTACTTTTCCCATAATTTCAATTCGTAAATTTATTTAAAGTGAAAATAAGTTTTTAGCTAAATGATTAAACTCGCTCTAAAACTCGAAATATCAAGATTTAGCACATTTTCACTTTAATGTTCATGTATTTTGAAAATAAAATATTCTATAAAATATGATTTTAAGATTTTTAATGTTTAAAATATTAAATAATAATATTAAATGTTAAAGATTTTTTGCATTTTGACGATTAAGCATTTCAGTTTTTGAAAACTATTTTTTGTAAAATACCTAGTAAGCTTCAAAAATCATAAAATTTTGCTTACTTTTCCCATAAATTTAATTGCAGTAATTTATTTAAAAGTGTGAAATCTAAATTTTAGCAAATGATTTTGCCAAACTCAAACCCAAACGTCGAAATATGCAATAAAAACGATTTTAACATTTCTGAGCTTAATTTTCATGTATTTTCGAAAATAATAATTTTAAATAATATATTTTTAGATTTTTAGATTTTTAAAAATTAATATTTAATAAAATGCTAAATATTTTATTGCATTTGAATTACATTTTAGTTTTCTGAAACTATTTAGTAAAATACTTATAGCTTAAAATCATAAAATTTTGCTTACTTTTCCATAAATTTCAATTGTGAAATTTTTAAAGTGAAAATCTAATATTTTACTAAAGAGTTTGAAGCATCAAACCCTCAAAACGTGAAAGCATAAAAACATTAGCACATTTTAGCTTTATTTTCTTTTTTAAATATTATAAATTTGATTTAATGTTTTAAATAGAAATAATTTAATTAAAAATTTAATATTTTTTTTTTGACATATTTTAGGTTTTTAAAATTTTTTTATAAATATCCTTATACTTCAAGAAATTAAAATTTTTTACTTTTCCCTAAATTTATTGTAAAATTTATTTAAATTAAAAAATATTTTTAAAAGGTTTGCAAGCATCAACCTAAAGTCGAAATATCATAACGATTAGACATTTATTTAATTTGTATTTAAATTATATTCATAAATTTTTAAGATTTAATGGATTTAAATTAAATAATTATAAATAAATCTAAATTTTTATTTTAGTTAATTCAGTTTTCTGAAATTTTTTTAGTTAAAAATACCTTAGAACTAAAATCATAAATTTTCTTACTTTTCCTAAATTTAATTCAGTAGAAATCTATTTAAGGTGAAATAAGTATTTTATAAAGGTTGAACTCAAACGCTCTAAAAGTAAATATGAATAAGATTCACATTTTTACTTATTTTTGTTTTAATAATCAATATTGATTTTTAGATTTTAATGGATTTTAAAAAATTAAATATTAATAAAATTAAAATGCTACAAAATTGTTTAAAATTTTGATAAAAATTATTCAAGTATAAATTTATCCAAAATTTATAATATTTAATGTGAATAGTTTTAGAAAAAGATTTTCGGCTTTTAATGTTATTATTTCAGAATAATATTCTATAAAAATATTGATTTTTAATAGATTTTTAATGGGATTTTTAAAAATATGTAAATAATTATTAAATATTAAAAATGCTATAAAACTATTTTATTGCATTTTTGACGATTTAACGCATTTTCAAGGATTTTCTGAAAAACTATTTTTTTACCTTAAATATACCTGTGAGTAAGCTTCCTAAAAGAAAATCATAAAATTTTGCTTACTTTTCCCATAAATTTCAATTGCAGTAGAAATTCTATTTAAAAGTGTGAAAATCTAAGTATTTTAGCTGAAAAATGAGTTTTGCCAGAAAAGCACTCAAACCGCTCTAAAACGTCGAAATATGCAATAAAATACGATTTTAGCACATTTTTCTGAGCTTTTTAATGTTTCATGTATTTTTCGAAAATAATATGAAATATTCTATAAAAATATTGATTTTTATAGATTTTTTAATGGGATTTTTTAAAAATATGTAAATAATTAATAAATATTCAAAAATGCTATAAAATGTTATTTTATTGCATTTTTTGACGATTTAAGGCATTTTCACGGATTTTCTGAAAACTATTTTTTAGATAAAATATACCTATGAGTAAGCTTCCTAAAAGAAAATCATAAAATTTTGCTTACTTTTCCCATAAATTTCAATTGCAGTAGAAATTCTATTTAAAAGTGTGAAAATCTAAGTATTTTAGCTAAAATGAGTTTTGCCAGAAAACATCAAACCGTTAAAACGTCGAAATATGCATAAAATACGATTTTAGCACATTTTCTGAGCTTTTTAATTTTCATGTATTTTGAAAATATATGAAATATTCAAAAAATATTGATTTTATAGATTTTTAATGGATTTTTTAAAATATGTAAATAATTAATAAATATTAAAAAATGCTACAAAACTTTATTTTATTGCATTTTTTGACGATTTAAGGCATTTTCAAGGATTTTCTGAAAAACTATTTTTTTAGTTAAAATATACCTGTAAGTAAGCTTCCTCAAAGAAAATCATAAAATTTTGCTTACTTTTCCCATAAATTTCAATTGCAGTAGAAATTCTATTTAAAAGTGTGAAAATATAAGTATTTTAGCTAAAAAATGAGTTTTGTCAGAAAAGCATCAAACCGCTCTAAAACGTCGAAATATGCCATAAAATGCGATTTTAGCACATTTTTCTGAGCTTTTTAATGTTTCATGTATTTTTTGAAAATAATATGAAATATTCTATAAAAATATTGATTTTTATAGATTTTTAATGGGATTTTTTAAAAATATGTAAATAATTAATAAATATTAAAAAATACTATAAAACGATATTTTATTGCATTTTTTGACGATTTAAGGCATTTTCAAGGATTTTGTGAAAAACTATTTTTTTAGATAAAATATACCTATGAGTAAGCTTCCTAAAAGAAAATCATAAAATTTTGCTTACTTTTCCCATAAATTTCAATTGCAGTAGAAATCTCTATTTAAAAGTGTGAAATTCTAAGTATTTTAGCTAAAAATGAGTTTTGCCAGAAAAGCACTCAAACCGCTCTAAAACGTCGAAATATGCAATAAAATACGATTTTAGCACATTTTTCTGAGCTTTTTAATATTTCATGTATATTTCGAAAATAATATGAAATATTCTAAATTAATATTGATTTTTATAGATTTTTAATGAGATTTTTTAAAAATATGTAAATAATTAATATATATTCAAAAATGCTATAAAACTTGATTTTATTGCATTTTTTGACGATTTAAGGCATTTTCAAGGATCTTGTGAAAAACTATTTTTTTAGATAAAATATACCTATGAGTAAGCTTCCTAAAAGAAAATCATAAAATTTTGCTTACTTTTCCCATAAATTTCAATTGCAGTAGAAATTCTATTTAAAAGTGTGAAAATCTAAGTATTTTAGCTAAAAAATGAGTTTTGTCAGAAAAGCATCAAACCGCTCTAAAACGTCGAAATATGCCATAAAATGCGATTTTAGCACATTTTTCTGAGCTTTTTAATGTTTCATGTATTTTTTGAAAATAATATGAAATATTCTATAAAAATATTGATTTTTATAGATTTTTAATGGGATTTTTTAAAAATATGTAAATAATTAATAAATATTCAAAAATGCTATAAAATTTGATTTTATTGCATTTTTTGACGATTTAAGGCATTTTAAAGGATTTTCTGAAAACTATTTTTTTAGTTAAAATATACCTGTAAGTAAGCTTCCTAAAAGAAAATCATAAAATTTTGCTTACTTTTCCCATAAATTTCAATTGTAGTAGAAATTCTATTTAAAAGTGTGAAAATGTAAGTATTTTAGCTAAAAAATGAGTTTTGCCAGAAAAGCACTCAAACCGGTCTAAAACGTCGAAATATGCAATAAAATACGATTTTAGCACATTTTTCTCGGCTTTTTAATGTTTCATGTATTTTTCGAAAATAATATGAAATATTCTATAAAAATATTGATTTTTATAGATTTTTAATGGGATTTTTTAAAAATATGTAAATAATTAATAAATATTAAAAAATACTATAAAACGATATTTTATTGCATTTTTGACGATTCAAGCATTTCAAGGATTTTCTGAAAACTATTTTTAGTTAAAATATACCTAGTAAGCTTCCTAAAGAAAATCATAAATTTTGCTTACTTTTCCATAAATTTCAATTCAGTAGAAATTCTATTTAAAGTGTGAAAATATAATTTTAGCTAAAAATGAGTTTTGTCAGAAAAGATCAAACCGCTTAAACGTCGAAATATGCCATAAAATGCGATTTTAGCACATTTTTCTGAGCTTTTTAATGTTTCATGTATTTTTGAAATAATATGAAATATTCTATAAAAATATTGATTTTTAAGATTTTAATGGGATTTTTAAAAATATGTAAATAATTATAAATATTAAAATGCTATAAAACGATATTTTATTGCATTTTTGACGATTCAAGGATTTTCAGGATTTTCTGAAAACTATTTTTAGATAAAATATACCCATGAGTAAGCTTCCTAAAAAAAAATCATGAAATTTGCTTACTTTTCCCATAAATTTCAATTGGGAGAAATTTATTTAAAAGAGTGAAAAAGTAAGTATTTTAGCTAAAATGAGTTTTGCCAGAGAAGCACTCAAACCGTTCTAAAACGTCGAAATATGCATAAAATATGATTTTAGAACATTTTTCTGAGCTTTTTAATATTTAATGTATATTTAGAAAATAATATGAAATATTCAATTAATATTGATTTTTATAGATTTTAATGGGATTTTTAAAAATATGTAAATAATTAATAAATATAAAAAAATGCTATAAAACTTTATTTTATTGCATTTTTGACGATTTAAGGCATTTTCAAGGATTTTCTGAAAACTATTTTTTAGATAAAATATACCTGGAGTAAGCTTCCTAAAAAAGTGCAAAAAAAAGGGGAAAATCGCATTTTTTGGCATATTTCGACGTTTTAGAGCGGTTTGATGCTTTTTTTGACAAAACTCATTTTTTTGCTTTTGAATATTTTGATTTTCACACTTTTAAATAGAATTTCACTGCAATTTAAATTTATGGGAAAAGGGGGAAAAATTTTATGGGTTTTCTTTTTGGTATTTTTATATAAAAATTAGTTTTTTACAAAACCCTTTAAAATGCCTTAAATCGTCAAAAATGCAATAAAATATCGTTTTTTTTAGTATTTTTTTAAAATTCAAATTTTTTACTATTTTTAAAAAAACCCATTAAAAATCTATAAAAAACAATATTTTTATAGAATATTTCATATTATTTTCAAAAATACATGAAACAAAAAAGCCAGAAAAAAGTGCTAAAATCCAAAATTTTTTTGGGATATTTCGACGTTTTAGAGCGGTTTGATGTTTTCTGAAAAACTCATTTTTGGGAAAAAACTTTTATTTTCACATTTTTAAATAGAATTTCACTGTAATTGAAAATTTTTGGGAAAAATAAGCAAAATTTTATGATTTTTTTTTTGGAAGTTACCATAGGTATATTTTATCTAAAAATAGTTTTTCACAAAAAACCCCTTTAAAAAGCCCTTTAAAACGTCAAAAAAAGCAATAAAATATCGTTTTATAGTATTTTTTAAAATTTTTAATTTTTTTACATATTTTTAAAAAAACCCATTAAAAAACTATAAAAAACAATATTTTTATAGAATATTTCATATTATTTTCAAAAAAAAATGAAACAATAAAAAAAACAGAAAAAAAAGGGAAAATCGCATTTTAGGCATATTTCGACGTTTTAGAGCGGTTTGATGTTTTTTACAAAAATCATTTTTTTGCTAAAATACTTTTATTTTTCACCTTTTAAATAGAATTTCACCGTAATTGAAATTTATGGGGAAAAATAAGCAAAATTTTAATTTTTTTTAGG